>JALPQI010023287.1:0-16665 GCA_025490895.1 Thaumatotibia leucotreta
GCCGGAGGGTAGATTTTTTTTTTGTATAAGTCATGTTGTGGGAGACATTGGAAGTTATGCTAGACAGAAATATTATGGGCCTTTGTAATGTATGTAGTCATGTGATACGGAAAACACTCGAACCGTTTGTTTAAAAGATAAAGATAACTGTACTCTTCCAAGTATCGTGCTAAAAGCGGTTTGATATTTCATACCTTTCTTATCAAGTCAATACGTAATAGTTTATTTTCTAATCTAGTCTAGAGTATATCGCTTACCGACGTTGTTAAAAAATGTCGTAAAAGTTATATCGTCGGGATAGTGCAATACCGCGTATCTAACACATGTCAGGCCATTTTCACTTCTAGGGACACCCAATTATCTTAACTCTCACAAAAAAGTTAACTTCGATGCCAGTTTTGTAACGACAATCAAGCATTAAATATTCGGGAATTTTTACTTCTAGGGACACCCAATTAGCTTAACTCACACAAAAAAGTTAACTTCGATGTCAGTTTTGTAACGACAATTAAGCATGAAATATTTCCGTAAATGCACTTTATTCGAATTTTTATATTGCATATAGATACGCGTATTCTTTCTGGATTAAATGATAAAAAAATATTTTTGTTAATATTTAATGCTTAATTGTCGTTACAAAGCTGACATCGAAGTTAACTTTTTTGTGAGAGTTAAGCTGATTGGGTGTCCCTAGAAGTGAAAATGCCCGTCAATAAGATTCTTATTTCAAACATACTTTTAAGGAATCTACGCTTTATGTGCATGTGTTAGTTACACGGTATTGCACTATTTCCGACGATATGAGAAAAAAAGTTGAAAACGTTTTGGACATTTACGAGCTTTTTCTATCCTAAATCTGCCGGCTAATCCTTAAGCAACAGTAAGTACAAAATTAAAACGAGTTTCATATATTACTTATCATTGTGCAAACGTTTATGTAGTCCATGTTTGTAGGTGCATTCAGACCAAACGAGCATTCGCTATTCTAACCCCCTACTCTACGAAATTCTATCGTTACACAAAACGTGATTCGTTGATTTCGTAGAGGGGGGATAGAATAGCGAAGGCTCGTTTGGTCTAAATGCACCTTAAGAAAAGGGCTTTTTAGTACAGATGGTGTCTTTTTTAGGCTCTAGTGCGAGAAGTGTGTCACTTTACGTCAGGTCCAAAACTTCGGAGGCCATCTGCACTAAAAAACGTCGTACGAGACACGTGCAAAAACGAATCAAGCGGGTTCGTAACTCGTGTCGATTTAAAACACACTCGTTCGAATTTCATGTTTTTTGCACTTATGTCGTAATTTACAGTGGAGGAAATTAAATGTTTAGCACTTTGCGGTTCAAGTTAATTTGGTCGTCTTGTGTGTACTAAGATGTCCCATGTAAAGTGAGCCATAAACTGCTAAACATTCAATTTCCTCGACCGTACTATATTGACACTAGAAAAATACATGTTCATCAGTGGGATAATTTTGCATATAGCCAGCGTGACTCTGGTGACCGTAACCATGGCAATAACAGACAGAAAACAGTAGATCAACCAAATAAGACAACAAAGGACGAATAGGTTAGAAGGATCAGTACCGAGGCTGTAAAATTCAATGATTAATTGTATTTACCTCACTAAAGCTTCAATCAATTTCTTATCCAATTACGCGAAGCGATTAAGGGTAAAGTCGACTATTACTGGCTCAATACGCGAGTCGTTTGACATGCAAATTCGAACCCAGGCCGAACAAGCGGGTTCGGCAAAACACGATAACGGTCGGTGGCAAAAACTTTCCAGGGCAATATTATAGGTCGCCTTTATTAGGGGTATCTACATGCTTAGCCATTTTGTATTCGTGTACGATAAGTAATAAATGTACGACTAAAGTACATTTTCTGCCCTCCGGCCGGCAAACAGCACATTGCCGGCCGCTGCGCTAAACCAAGTTGCCGCCTGCCGGCTCCGTTGAGCAGCAAAATAGTATACACACTTCGGCGGTTAAATGAGAAAGCCTCGGATCACATGTTTGTCGTTTATGAGATTCTCATCATGTGGGATGGTGATGCCGACGAGCACAGCCCGGCGCTGCGATCGATCTACCGATATTTTTATTATTATTAAATTATTATGATGTGATTTTTCCCTGTATCAACATATATTATCAAGGAGAGACTTCGCCTCCTTAGGTGTGTTTTATCGTCTGTACAATGGGTTGTGCTCTGAAGAACTGTTCGACATGATGCCAACGTCCACTTTTCATCCTCACACCTTGCAACCTAAAATGGTCGCGGACCGTGCGGTTTCAGAGGAACTTCCTCCCGCGGACGGTCCGTCTACTACAGTATGGGACTACAGTATGGGGTTTTTTTTTTTTTTTTATACCACGTCGGTGGCAAACAAGCATACGGCCCGCCTGATGGAAAGCAGTCACCGTAGCCTATGGGCGCCTGCAACCTCAGGGTGTCACATGCGCGTTGCCGACCCAATAAAAATAACGTTGGCACAACAAAGTGGCTCCACTCCACCTGATCGTAAGTGAAAAGTAGAACCCAAATCGCGGCGGCAACGAACAGGAGACAATCAGTAACCTGTTAGTTGCCACCGCCTTGCTGGCCCGCTAGATGCTGGTAAATACACCGGCTGACCCCGAAACACGGCAAACACGAAGGTAAGTCATTTCACGGGCGTTTACACCGAATGTACGGTGGTAGCCAACCAGGCGGGTACTAGTAAAAATACCCTACCACCGGCAAGGGGGTGTCACTCCGCGATTCCGTCGCGCGGCTACAAGTACATGCAGAGCGCCCCGTCTCCGTGGTCTATTCAATGGTTGGCGCGCGCTGTCTCGGAACGCACGTTTAAATTTACAACGCTGGCTCGTCACGTATCGCGAAATATATCGCTTGCAAATAATTATTAGGATTATTTTATATATGTGCATCTTAAATGAAAATGCCGAAAATATACTGCATAGCAGCATGTTGCAATAATAATAATGTTAATTATCATGACGCGTTTTAACATATTATTTGGTTGTCTGACTTTATTCCCATAATATCAAATAGGTACACTGGTGCATATAAGAGAAAATGCCGTGTTACGTCTGCCTTACGATTGTGATTAAACCATTACTTATTTATGCTGCTTTTGTAATGAATGCGTAGGTAAGGTACCTAACGTAATTCTTTATTTTTAAATGCATTAAGCTGATATATTAATTTCTGCACACCTCACATACTGTCTACAGATATTTTTAGAATGTTCATGTTATTATCAGGATTATTCGGATGGATATTCACCTAAAGTTAGCGAAGTCGTGTTGCTATCTCTCTCACACCTCAAACAATGCCGCCCGGGCACGCGCGGCCGAAGCACAAAGAAGGTGCCGACCGAGTTGAGACAAATATTTTTGAATCACGTGTATGAAATGCGTAGGTAAATTCTATAATCACGCATGAACTAAATTGTTGAATCAAGACGAATGCTATTAACGCCGTAGATATCATTGCAGTAATGTATTTGTCAGACGCCTCATAGCGCCGTTCGTTATTTTATTAGTTTTCAATAATTGACAACCCTGTTTTCGACGGCGTGCGGCTTATAAGCGACCTTTCCGCCACGCAATACGGCCCATTTCAGCTGCTCGCGTCGCCTCGCGCACCGTTTTGTTTGGTAATAATAATTGTGTAGGTACATAAAAAGCCGGCATTTGTAAACATCAAAGCAGTGAAGCTTCTGTACTTTATATATTCTGTGCCACCGGCTGAGAAGCTGGTTACTCAGTATTTCCCTTAGTCGACTCCTACGACACCCACGGGAAGAGAGGGGCGGTGATTTTTGTATTCTTACTCCGTCACCGCACGGAGACGGGGTTCTTCAAAAGAGGAGTGTACAAGTTCTTATTGCGTCGGCAACGAGCATGTGACACCCCTGGGGTTGCAGGCGCCTATAGGCTACGGTGACTGCTTTACATCAGGCGGGCCGTATGCTTGTCTGCCACCGACGTGGTATAAAAAAAAAAATATTTTTCATAAAACTTATTTTTACGTACTTTTAAGTTCCACTATTAAATGTGTAGGCTAGGTACTTTCCGGGTATACCCGAGGGGCAAACAGTTTTAGCGTCGAAAGTTGTTTTAATCGCGCTCAACAAGTTTACCTACTTAACGGTCGCGGGAGTTCGCCCGTCGAATATTCTGGACGAACTTTCGCGATTGTAAACAGCAATGGGCGGTTGCTAGGTTAACTGATCTTTATCTTATGGTTTAAATGCTTTACATGGTAATTTACATTATTAGTGTGATTTAAATCGGGGTATTTAATAAGGTTAACGAGGCTTTTTCCGTGCTAGCCGCAACAAACACATATACCTGACACCATCACCAACATAATTTAACACCAACATCAATTTGTTTAATTACAAAACAAATTGATGTTTTCTAATCATGAATTGATTACGGCACCCTCTATAGCAAATTCAACGCAACGGAGAGTTGTCGAGTTTGCACATGATTGTGGTAGACACACGTCTTTGAGTGGCTTAGGGTTGTAGTACCTTCGAAACATTAAGTACAGATGTCGCTAGTGATTAGCTTCACAATACCATTGACTAAATTCGCTGTGATCGACGGAGGGTCGTCTGGTGTAATTGGAAACACGTTGGACCGGCAATCCAGAGGAAGCGGGTTCGAATCCCGTGACAACCAGAGTCTTTCGCAGTTGATTTTTTCTATGGTAAGCACATCTGTTACTATATTGTGACATATACCTGATGCGTTGCTAAGCGGAGCAATGCATCGGATAATTATGTTAGCTGAAGCTCTCACGGATGGATTCCAGACTATTATGAGAAAGTGTATCGTGGCGATTTGGAAACGTATAAAGTTAGATTTTCACCAAACGAGCGAATGCGCATTCTATCGCCCACTCTACGAAATCAACGAATTTCGACGAATTACGTTTTGTGTAGCGAACGAATTTCGTGGTGGGGATTGAATGAGCATTCGCTAGTTTGGTGTAAATCCATCTTAAGACGTAGTCCCAACAGCATTATAAATGCAGTCCGCTGGTAGATACAATTGCCCTATACAGAGATTCTGGACGGATCAGGTTAATGGCGCGGTCCAATACTTATTATAATAATATAATAAAATTAAATTATCATATTAACCTTAATTGTCAGCCTCCGTAGCCTAGTTGGTAGTGACCCTGCCTACGAAGCTGGAGGTTCCGGGTTCGAATCCCGGCGAGGGCATTATTTGTGTATTAATTTATCACAAATATTTGTTCCTTGGTCATGGTTGTGTATGTATTTAAGTAGGTATATATTTATATGTATCTATCTATTATATATATCGTCGCCTGGTACCCACATCACAAGCCTTAATTGAGCTTACCGTGGGACTAGGTCGATTTGTGTAAGATGTCCCAAGATATTTATTTATTTATTTAATTATAAAGGATATACTAACACACTACGGATTGTAATTTATTTGAAATAAAATTTTATTATTTCATTCATTAAAATGGACACAAAATAACCGTTACTGACCTGATCTGGGATTCGAACCCCATACCTACCTCCTGCTTTGCAAGCAAAGCCACTATAGACTGAGCCTCGAAGGCGGTGAAATAAAAATCATAAACCTCCCTGTCAGCATTTTTGGAAGCCCATTACAGATGGCGTGTCCTGAGATACATTTTCATGCGATGCTTCTGTTTTAAACGACTAGTTATCATGCAATAACTCAATTAATAGCATTTACGACAGTGTTTTTTATCTTTCAAGAATTCCTGGGATATAACAGGGTGCTTAACCAAGTTGCCAATCGCTAACGCTTAATCGTCAATTGTAAACAAAAGGCAGCTAACTGCCTTTGTCGCACTAATATGAAAGTGTGACAGAGAGGGAAAACTACGATGCGCTACTAAGCGTTAGCGATTGGCAACTTGGCTAAGCATCCAGGAATGTATCCTGTAACACGCCATCTTTTCTCTCAGTTCTTTTGTTTTGTCTTTCTTTTGTAATTGGGTGAATCAACTTTCTTCTGTCTGTTATTCGTTATTCCTATGAACGGTACCACCTGAATCACGCTGGTTTTGTGCAACATTATGCCACTTAAACGATGCAAACATGCATTTTTCTGGTGTTAATAGGCCTTTCTTAAGTGAGAATTGAAGAATTTCATGCCATTTCTATGGAATAGATCTTTCTGCAAAATGGCTGACTTCCGCCCGCGAATACCAAACTACACGTTATAGTTACGTGCTAAGGCACTGGTCCCACGGGGAGCGAGTAAGCTATAAGCTATCGGTCAGAGAAACGACCAAAAAATAAGCGTAAATAAAGAGTCGATTCCAAACAAATTGTACACAACTAAGGGCAAAATTTATTTAAAACAAAATCGAACGTCATTTTTTGCTACGAATTTTGAGTAATAACTTTTGGCACTGAAAAAGGGCGACAAATACAATTTTTTTATCTATTAAATTTGCCACATTGCGCGTAGAACCCATGGCCGTTGGGGCGGGAAGGTTCTCAAGTGGCGGCCACGTACCGGAAGGCGCAGCGTGGGTAGGCCCCCCACAAGACTGAATGATGACCTGATGAAAGTCGCAGGAGTCCGCTGGATGCGGGTGGCACAGGACCGATCATTATGGCAATCTTTGGGGGAGGCCTATGTTCAGCAGTGGACGTCTTTCGGCTGATATGATGATGATGATGATGAAAGGTTGTTCGACACAGTACACACTATAATTCGTATAACTAACTTTCTTAACAAGGTCTGATATTTGAGACACATTCGCAGGTTATTTGATATCTGCCCTATTATATCCACTGCTGGACTTAGGCCTCTCCTATTGATTATGCGTATAAACGCATTAGGAGGTAAATGCCCATAATCGCCACGCTGGGCAAGCGGATTGGCGATCGCAGTAATGTGTCCACTATGATAACGCTGCTGCCCATCATCAATCTTTTATCAAATAGGTAATGGTCAGTGACACTTCAATCCCATCTTTCTACATATAAAAACTGGTAAGGAACTGTATACAGTAAAGTTAATAGAACATAATAAATATTATTATTATTAATATTTGGTAATTTTATTGATTTAAACTCATAAAATAAAATAAAATATTTTAAAGACAAACGGTTCCTAATCGCGTAAACTTACGTTTAATTATATCCTGACGGTTCGGGCATGACGTTACACCCGTGGTCGCAGGCAGACCACAGCACAGGTGGCAGGAGAGTCCGTCTGCGACCACGCGTGTAACGTCATGCTCGAAACGTCAGGATATAATTAAACGTAAGTTTACGCGATTTTGTGTTTTATTGTGAAGAAAATCAATATGAGAATATTAAGTTTAGTACATTATAATAAATGTATATAATGTGTACATGTCTAATAATATTATAATCTCTAATATGATCTATATAATATTAGAAAAGTAGAACATTTAACCCTATTGTAGATGATATTGCTCACAAAACATTCTAAGCCAAGTTTTCTTTTTCAGGTACATAACAAACAAGGACCCGTAAGTAATTAGGGGTCCGAAACGACCCCAAACATTTAAGGGCGAGATTTAGCTTCCACCTTGAATTATATGAAGCGACGCGGCGTCCCCAAAGGTACTTTCTTCCCTCGCAAAATGTTGATATTCCAAGGAAATTGCGGCCTAGAGGTTGTTTTGTAAAAATTACACGCTTTACTGAAAAATTATGCAAAATTCTGTATGCTCGAACACTTATATTTTCGTATATTTGGGCGACGAAATTCGCGTGATCGGTGTTGAAATTAATGTCGTGGAAAATGGTTATTGCTTCATTTATACAGCGTGTTTTATTATTACCTCAAACCGTATGTGGATATGGGTTTTAGTACTATACTCGTATCTTCATCACATCATCAATCCGTGTAGTCAGGTTTGTAAGGACAATCAAGCACTAAAAATTTCCTTTAAAAATCGGTAAGCTTTAAGTGATATTATAATACAAAACGCCGATCATGCTTAAATTTCTAAAGGTAAACTACTTAA
The DNA here is from genome assembly GCA_025490895.1 of Thaumatotibia leucotreta. Taxonomy (NCBI): domain Eukaryota; kingdom Metazoa; phylum Arthropoda; class Insecta; order Lepidoptera; family Tortricidae; genus Thaumatotibia; species Thaumatotibia leucotreta. Next base: position 8,034 of record JALPQI010023287.1, read on the forward strand.
TTATCGTTACAAACCTGACTGCTACGTAAGATTTTTTAATGTCACACTAAATAGGTATCCCTAAAAGTGGAAATGCCCTAAACTAGTTATCTAATTATATTGTCAAAGTGTAGGAAACAATACAATATATCAGCTTATTTATATGTAAAGCCAATCGTGTTCGCAGATTGGCGAGAGCTATAAAACCTGAAGTACCGAATGAGGTCAAACATAAACGCTATCTTGAACGGTCGCTTTTCACTGTTTATATCCCGGCAAGAATATTCACATTGCACACGCGAAATTAGTTTCTTCTACTTACATTTTAAGGGTCAATTGCATTTTTTTTTACATATTTAAGTCCTTACATCATCAGACTATGATAGTTCACTGATGGATGTAGGTGTCTCCTATTAACTACGCGTATAGATTAGGAGGTAAATGCCCCTTTACCTCCAATACCAATTTAAGCATTAGGAGGTAAATGCCCATAATCGCCACGCTGGGTAAGCAAATTGGCGATCGCAGTAATGTGTCCACTGTGATGACGCTGCAGCCCATCATCAATCTTCTATCAAAGAATGGTCATGGCCAGTGACATTTCAGTGACCTCCTAATGCGCAAATACGCATAGTTAATAGGAGAGGCCTGCGTCTAGCAGTGGACTATCATAGGCTGATGATGATGATGATGATGATATTGTGGTGTCATTTTCGTGATGAAATTAACTCAAAGTTATCACTGAATCAAAAGTACCGGAGACAAAATGGCCGGAAGAAGCCGTTCGCTCGTTTCGCTGAAATTTAGTGGAAACATAGCCTCTGATACTCTGATAAATTGTGCGAAGTTACAACTTTAATTAATTAACCTCGGGGAAAAGGTACTAAGTGCATGTTAGCGTCATAAATAGTTACTTGATTTTTTGTTGAAGCTAAACCTTCTTACTTGCATTATTTTGAAATGTTTTTATTAGTTAAAGTTGCAACTTCGGTATAGTCCCGAGATGGTCCCATTGGCAATAAGTCGAGGTCTGCTATGCTATTCTCTTATTTACACATTCGACGCTGCGTTCGTCAACGAGCTCGACGTCGAGACAGTCTTGTCTAAAATCCTAGCTGTTTTATTTAACATTAGGAACCGAGGCTGTGAGCGAGGTTGTGGGCGAGTTCGTCGCTGTTTTTCGTTAGAGAATACGGAGTTCGTACATTAAACGTCAAACTCTCGACGCAGTGTAGTTCCAGCTCACGCCGCATTCGTCGCCGAGCACTACTTAGTGTCGTTTAAAGTACATTAGTGAATACCATTTTTAGGCTCGACGCTGCCGCAGCGCTGACACAGCGCTGACAGCAACGCGGTTTCCTTATTGAATAACACTGCTGATGACGCAGCTTGGAGAAATCGTTTTTTTTATTTGGTAATTATCTGTATAACATTTTTCAGTTAAAAGTAAAAAAAAGGTCAACAAACCTGCAGACTTGCATTATTTTATAATCACGCACTTTCAGAAGACAATCTTGGTATTATCATTATCACTAACATAAAACCTTAAACCTGAAGCTCACATACATTTATTGTTAAAATTATTGATATTTATTAGTATTAACGTAAAAACATATCTGCGAAAGTGTTTCACGATATGTGTCAAAGACGTCAAATGAAATTCAGCCATATTTGTTTACCTTTTTTTTACTTTCAATTGAAAAATGGTATAATTGGCTTTGACCAGTGTGTGTAATGACTTACAGTATGGAGACGTGGGCATTCACTATGGGCCTGATCAAAAAGCTCAAAGTCACTGAAAGGACAATGGAGAGAGCAATGCTCGGAGTTTCCTTGCGTGATCGAATCAAAAACGAGGAGATCCGCAAGAGGACCAAAGTAACCGACATTTCTCTCAGAATTGCCAGACTTAAGTGGCAGTGGGCTGGACATATCGCCAGAAGATCAGATGGCCGATGGGGCCAGAAACTGTTGGACTGGCGACCACGCACCGGAAGACGCAGTGTGGGCAGACCTCCCATAAGATGGTCAGACGACCTGGTCAAGGTCGCGGGAACCGGAGGCAAGCAGCGCAGAACCGGTCATATTGGCGATCATTGGGGGAGGCCTATGTCCAGCAGTGGACGTCTTTTGGCTGAAATGATGATAACAATAATTGGCTTTATTAAACAGTGTACCTCTGTAAACGACTGCGAATGATTTCCCAGCACTTAATGCCCGACTCCCGATCTTATATTTCCAAACTTTCTGCATCGGAATGCTAAGTAACTAGTTGTCAGAAGTTGGCCGGCGCAGTTTCAGAGTATTTGTGGAGACGGCAATATCGTTTCTGTATTTTAAGTAATAACAGAGTATAAATCAAATTGTATCCTTCAGGCAGCGGCTTTTAAAACAGAGCTCTTTGATTTCAAACTATTGTGAGACATAGGAATTCAACTTACGAATTATGACATGCCAATATTAAAACAATATAATATAACGCTTTAAGCCGTGTAGTGATGGAAGCTGTGTGGTGACGGTAGTGAGAATACATTTGTCACCACCCCAACTGGTCATGGGTGTCGTAAGAGTCAACTAAGGGATTGACGTGTCATTGACAGTATTTATCGAATATTGATGACGGGCAGCAGCGTCATCATAGTGGACACATTACTGCGGTCGCCAATCCGCTTGCCCACTGCCTAGCGTGGCGATTACGGGCATTTACCTCCTATTATGCCTCTTAATACATCCTTAATGATGATGACAGCCTCCGTAGCCTAGTTGGTAGTGACCCTGCCTACGAAGCTAGGGGTTCCGGATTCGAATCCTGGCGAGGGCATTATTTGTGTATTTATTTATCACAAATATTTGTTCCTTGGTCATGGCTGTCTATGTATTTAAGTATATATACTTATGTATCTATCTATTATATATATCGTCGCTTAGTACCCCCATCACAAGCCTTTATTGAGCTTACCGTGGGACTAGGTCGATTTGTTCAGCCTCTGTAGCCTAGTTGGTAGTGACCCTGCCTACGAAGCTGGAGGTTCCGGGTTCGAATCCCGGCGAGGGCATTCTTTGTGTATTTATTTATCACAAATATTTGTTCCTTGGTCATGGCTGTCTATGTATTTAAGTATATATACTTATGTATCTATTTATTATATATATCGTCGCTTAGTACCCCCATCACAAGCCTTTATTGAGCTTACCGTGGGACTAGGTCGATTTGTGTAAGATGACCCAAGATATTTATTTATTCATCATCATCATCATCATCATCAGCCAATTGACGTCCACTGCTGGACATAGGCCTCCCCCAGAGAGTTCCACAAAGATCGGTCGTGAGCTGTCCGCATCCATTGGACACCCGCAACCTTTACAAGGTCGTCGCTCCATCTTGTGGGGGGCCTTCCCGCGCTGCGCCGTCCAGTGCGTGGTCGCCACTCGAGAACACGCCGACCCCACCGGTCATCGGTCCTCCGGGCAATATGGCCAGCCCACTGCCACTTCAACCTGGCGATTCTTCGGGCTACGTCAGTCACTTTCGTTCTTCTGCGGATCTCGTCATTCCTGATGCGATCTCGCAGAGAAACCCCGAGCATTGCCCTCTCCATCGCTCGTTGAGTGACTCTGAGCCTCCTAATGAGTCCCATAGTGAACGACCACGTTTCAGATCCGTAAGTAATCACTGGCAACACACACTGGTCGAAGACTTTCGACTTGAGACACTGCGGTATATTGGACGAGAAGATATTGCGTAGTCTCCCGAACGCCGCCCAACCCAGTCTGATTCGACGATTGATCTCCTTCTCGAAGTTGGACTTACCCAGCTGGACTGTTTGTCCCAGGTATACATATTCGTCAACAACTTCGAGTGTAGAGTTTCTAACTTTCACTGGAGTTGGTATCACATGGACGTTCGACATGATCTTCGTTTTGTCCATGTTCATCTTAAGACCAACATCTTCAGAGACTCTACTGAGATCATCGAGCATAGTACTTAAGTCCTCCATGGTCTCAGCCATGACCACTATATCGTCGGCAAACCGAAGGTGAGTGATGTACTCGCCATTGATGTTAATGCCAAATCCCCTCCAGTCCAGAACCTTGAAAACATCTTCCAGTGCAGCGGTGAACAATTTAGGTGAAATAACATCTCCTTGTCTTACTCCTCGCTGCAATGGAATCGGTTTCGAGCTCCGGTCCTGGAGGCGAACTGACATATTGGCGTTTTCGTACAGGCACTTCAACACTTCGATGTACCGGTAGTCTACTTGGCACCGCTGGAGAGACTGTAGTACAGCCCACGTCTCGATCGAATCAAAGGCCTTTTCGTAGTCCACAAACGCTAAGCAGAGGGGCAAGTTATACTCTTCGGTCTTTTGTATAACTTGACGGAGCGTGTGTATGTGGTCTACGGTGCTGAAGCCTTTTCTGAATCCGGCTTGTTCAGGAGGCTGGAAGTCGTCGAGCCTGCGTGTGAGACGGTTTGTGATGACTCTCGAAAACAACTTATAGACATGGCTCAGAAGCGTGATGGGTCTGTAATTCTTTAACAGGGTGTTGTCACCCTTTTTGAAGAACAACACCACCACACCTCCGTTCCATGCCTTTGGCGTTTTGCCTCTAAAGATGGCGGAATTAAACAGCTTTTGAAGGGCCCTAAGGACTGGTTTCCCACCCGCCTTCAGGAGTTCGGCTGTTATTCCGTCATCGCCTGGTGCCTTATTGTTTTTGAGTTGTTTGAGAGCCATCCTAATCTCGTACAGGCTGACGTCCGGTATATCTTCGGTATGGTGTCGAGTCAATTTAGCTCGTGGGTCGTTAGCTAAATTGGAGATGGGTCTTCGTGTTGATGTGTACAGCTGTCCGTAAAAGCTCTCTATCTCACTCAGAAGCTCAGGTTTGGATGAAACGATCCTACCGTCCCCAGTCTTCAGCTTCGCAAGCCAGCTCTGACCAATAGACAAATCTCTCGCAAAAACTTTAGAGCCTTTGTTCCGGTCAATAGCCTCTTTAATACGGTTGGTATTAAATTGGCGTATGTCGCGGGTGATCGACTTGGAGATTTGTCTATTGAGCCGGCGATATGATGCGGCATCTTCTGGGGATTGTAGAACCATTTCACTCCTTTCCTTCATGAGCTCTAGAGTTGGATCAGAGAGCCTCTTATTGCCTTTCTTCCGCTGGGTCTTAAAGAACTTTGACCCAGTGGAATAGACAGCTGCCACAAACCCGTCGTTATACTCATCCACATCCACGTCGCTGGGTAGGCAATCGAAACGATTTTGCAGTTCGAGCTGGAAGCTCTCGGGGTTTTGGAGTTGGATCGGTGCTGGTCGGAGCGTAGACTTTATCAATCGAGATCGCTCTAGCTTGACGCTTATATTTAATATGCCCCTTACAAGGCGGTGATCGCTTCCGGTTTTAACCGCGTTGATCACAGAGACATCATTAAATATATGCTTCTTAGTCGACATGATAAAGTCAATCTCGTTTTTGGTTGCACCATCTGGGCTCATCCAGGTCCACTTCCTGTGTTCTCGCTTCTTGAAGAAGGAGTTCATCATGTAGAGTCCCTCCTTCTCCATAAAACTGGCCAGTAAGTGACCCCGGTGATTACGAGACCCAACCCCAAATTGCCCCACTCTCAGCTCATCATCGTTTCGCTTGCCCAATTTCGCGTTAAGGTCCCCCATAACGATGGTGAAGTAGGTTTCAGGACTGTGCATGGCTTTTGATATGTCCTCATACACAGCTTCTACCTCTTCGTCGGAGTGTGAAGAAGTCGGAGCGTAGACCTGTATGACCTTCAACGAGTACCGCTTGGATACTCTGAGTATAAGGTACGCCACCCTAGTCGACACACTCTCGATCTTCACCACGTTGCTCACGAGGGACTTGTGGACGAGGAACCCGACACCTCCCTGGGACTGTTGGTCGCCCTCCCGGAAATAGAGCAGGTTACCGGACTTGAGGGTTATCGTGTCCTCACCCTCTCTTCGGACTTCCGATAGCCCAATAACGTCCCATCGTAACCCGCTCAGGTCTTCCTCGAGCTCAGCCAATCTCTCGTCTGTCCGCAGTGTGCGCGTGTTAAGTGTTGCCAGGGCCAAAGGTTGTCGGTGGTGGTAGCCGGATCTTCGCCGGAGATTCTTCGCACCCCTGACTCCGCTAGTGCCCTGACCGCTACCAAAGCCAGAGCACCGGGAGTCGCCGGAACCTCGGGGCCATTTTTTGTGTGTGCTTGTCATAGGGGGTAAATGCCATAATCGCCACGCTTGGCAGGCGGGTTGGCGATCGCAGTTTAGTACACCGCATTACAGGGATGCTGCTGCCCATCCACCGGTGGTTTTGGACGTAGTTTAACGACATACCCGGGTCGGGTCGGGTTTATTTATTCAAGTATAGGTAATAGGAGAGGCCTTTGTCCAGCAATGGACTGATATAAACTGATGATGTATGATGTAAAACACTTTAACTTAATGAGCCCAACGAGCAGCGCGGCAGACAGCAGTTCGTGCGCAGCTCGGTCCTATACTTGATAATGCCCGGTTCACATTATTCCAGTCCTGTGATCCAGCGGTCTAATGGCAGCGCTGGACTGGAGCATATTGTTCACACTATTCCAGTCTGTTAAGAGTAGCTGGATTGGAAACACATTCGTGACAATGATCTAGTACTGGTTTGGAACTGGAATGGCTGTCTACATTATTCCAGTGCCGCTGGATTGGGTGAGCTGGAATGAAAAGTTGACGGTCTTTCCAGTCACTGGAGTGGAGTGCTCACTGGAATGGAAGCATTCAAGTGCATTCCAGTGTCTGTTCACATTACTCCAGTAGCATTCCAGTACTGGATTGGATTGCTGGACTGGAATGCTACTGGAATAATGTGAACAGGGCATAATGCAGACTTGGGCTGTATTAACCCTTGGCCGCTTTCAAACTTGTTATTGTTTTTATTTACGTTAAATAATTGTATTTTTTTTTCTATCGTCCAAATGGCTTGTGTCGGATCTGTTAGTGTGCACTCGATGGGTTAAACCGATTCAATTTGGTTTAAGACATGCTATATCTTCATTATTCCTTACACACTGTATACATACATATGTATGACTAATCAAGATTTTATCGCTTTCAGTCCGTGGTCCGCAGTAGCTATTTTTAACCGATTTCAAAAAAGGAAGGACGTTTTTTTGTATGTATCGTGAACCGATTTACAAATATATTTTTAATCGAACGAGTATAAGCTTTAGTTCGTTCCCTTGGTACCAAGTTGAGGTCTGATGATGGGATATTGGAAAAATCTATTGAAGACTATTTTAGATTTTTTTTATTTGGTGCTTATTATTTATCATGTTTTATATTTTTATTATGAGTTAATGGATTCTGTAAGTAACGTTTATGTATAACGTTACATTATATTTGATTTACTGTATTTATTACATCAGTTTGACTAAGTAATGAGATCGCTTCGTGACATAAGGACACGTTACAAATGACATCCCGTTGGGGCTCTAACGCGTAAAGTTACAAGTACATGGACGAAACTACCAACTGGCGTTGTATGAAACTGCCGGGTTTAAGTATAAAGCGGGACAGTGTTTATTTCTCCAATTTTAAAGGGAGCTCAAGCCAGTTAGAGCTCTTTGTCTTCTCAATGGCAATTCACTATGGGGCACCGTCTCATTTAATTATTCAAAAAAATGTGATGTGTATCATTTTGATGTGTAAACCATATTTTACTCGTATGTATACACGAGTACATTATTAGTATTCCTACTTAAAAAACGCAACTCTAAAAAAAACATTTTGATTTGTTCCTTAAAAATAAATAAAAATGCGCTAAATATCAAACAATGACTAACACCTTACGAAATTGTCATAATCAGAACCATCCTCATGAAGGGAGTCTTTGAAGTACTTTAAAGTGAATATCAAAAGTACTCATCATTACATTAAAATAGAGTTATTTAAAAAAAAAATAATACAAATTAACTTTAACACCATAATATATTTTATTTTATTTTATTTATTTGGGAAACATACAGCACAAAATAATACATTAAGGTAAACAAACATCAAAGGTAACTCATAAACCAAAACAGTTTCCATTTAGAGCTATTACACATTTTTTTGCTCCGAACAATGACACAAGTAATTAGAATTAAAAAAATAGTTATACGTTAACTAACATATTATCTTATCGTACGAGTATTCAGTTTTACTTTCCTTACTTAATTTGAAACCATAACGCGACCCCCACGAATTTACATTCGTTTACTGGTTCAAACCCTGTGTCCGCTCCCGCTGCCACTCCCGCTCGCGCTTGTACTCGATACCACACAGAAGTTATCGCTCTTAACGAGCAGGCACTAAATTGCAGTTGCGAGACCGCGAAGTTAACAACCGAATTTTTAACACTGGCAATAGCTGTTGGACGCTTAATGACTTACAGTGCGGCAAACGGGTTGAAGTTTTTATTTCATTTACTATTATCATAAGTTTTTTTTTATCATAAGTAGGGTTAGGAATTTTGGTGGCATTAGGTGAACAGAGAACAGTGGAGTCGTTGCTCAAATTGTTTATGATTGATTGAATAAATAATTAATCAAAAATAATACATAAACATATTCTTTTTGACAGCTACCCTAGGTTTCGCGCATTAT
>JALPQI010023288.1:0-19337 GCA_025490895.1 Thaumatotibia leucotreta
CTACGCTGTTTCCCAAGAAAATATTACTTTCTTGAACGTTCATTATCTCCTGAAGCGCTACGAAATGACTAATAGAAGAGTGCTACGCCGTAGGCCGTAGCGGCGCTACGTCTATTACCATGTAATTTCGAGGCATGTCTTGAAATAAATAAATGAAGTTCAGTATAAACCTTGCAGTTATATAAAAAAAAAACAATACTTTAACTAGGTATATTTAAGGTACTTATAATATTCAATGAAATATGTCAATGGACTTGGGATTTTGTGCAGATTGCGTTAAAAAGTATGAGCCCAATAAACTATTGTTGTTTGATTAATTATTACCTATATTAGTAATTTTAGATTTTACTCATTGATTATAATATTTTTCAACCGACTTAAAAGAAGGAGGAGGTTTACAATTATTTTCTTTATGAGTTTATTTTCTAATGTTCTATTCCTATGTTAGCAATAAGTTGGGCTTCATATCGTAAACCTTGAATCTGAACTAATATTATTAATTACCGCGTCCTTACATAAATGTAATCACCACATTAAACTTCATTACTTTAACGAGGCAAACAAACAAAAGTACCTAAAAACTTTACTCTCTAGAAAAGAGACGTCTACAAACTTTTGGGCAACATATCCTTGAAATAAAACAATCCCGCGTACCTTCAAGAGATCATAAATATAGCTTGTATGCATGCTACTAAGTTTTTATGCAATGCCATGTATCAGATAAGATACCTACTTAACCACATTAGTGGACTTTGAAGAACTATTTCTCAAAAGCTTGTAACTTATAATACAAGCGGAAATCCTTATCCAACTTATGGTGTCAAAAAGAGACTTCCACTTGTATTACAAGATACAAGCTTTCGAGAAACTGGCCCCTGTACGCCTCTCTGTGAGACCACACTTTCAGAACCTCCGGAATATTCTGCCCAAAACGTACAGCTTTGACGTCCCAAAAAAACTTCACGCTCCTGCCAAAAACAAACATGTCCGACAGAGCAAAACTGAAAATTCAAATTCAGAACAGGGCTTGACCTTGCCGGTACAATACACGCACAGATAAGGCATTAATCTCGATAACCGGCAGACGCGCGGCAGACGGTCCCCTCGGGCCGGAGGGATGACGACGTCATTTGGGGGCCTAACCCGTGTTTTGGTGCTCAATTTGTACAAACAAAACACGTGGAACGAACAATTTTAATATATAAGTAAACTTGTACAAAGCTTGAGGTGAGATCAGAGAAGCGTTGGAGCGCATCCGATTCTGAGCCTGTGATATCTGGATGCTTAGATTGCTTAGCCAAGTTGCCAATCGCTAACGCTTAGGTAGCGTATCGTAGTTTTCCCTCTCCATCACTCTTTCATATTAGTGCGACAAAGACAGTTAGTTGCCTTTCGTTTACAATTGACGATTAAGCGTTAGCGATTGGCAACTTGTCTAAGCACCCTGGGCCTGTATTCAAAAGCTTGTAAGTTGCAATACAAATGAAAGTATTTTTCTAATAACATTAAGTAATTATATAAGGCATTTCGCTTTTGAGAATAAGCCCATGGACTGTTATTCTTCAACGCTACCTCGTTTGTGTATTGCAGTGAAGCGTAGTGCGTATAATGCGTAGTTGCAATAATTTGTGAAGGTACATTTATCGAAAAATCGTATGTATTTATGAACTCTACTGTAGCATTCGGCCTAAACAATGTTTTTTGCTGTTTGCATTAACAAAGCTTTCTTAAAATTGAGTTTTATAATTTTATAAGTACCATGTTTAAAGCGCAACTTAATACGCACAAAATGTATATGCGTGTGTTAATTCTAGGTTCATTGTAACCAAATTTATCCAGTTGGAATGTTTGCCCGGACCTCGGAAGTTTGACCCACGCGTCTGGCCCCCGTCTGGCAGGATTACGGGTCAGATAGGGACCAGCCATAACGATCGCGGTCAAAAGAGCCTTTCAGGATTTTTCCTGTATCAGCAACCACAGATAACGGGCTATGTAACGGAGGCTATCCACGGCTATGGGAAAACGGAAAGGAAAACTCCGTATAATAATATTTCGCATGATCACTCAACATTTACTGAAATTATCACTTCCAGTGCTTGTCAGTGACCTTAGTTGTAATCTATACATGTGTCAACAGCTAAGACCATCAGTTCAGGGACAAAAGGAAAGAATAAATAAAAGTTTTAGTTCTTACAACACGCAGTTTTATTTAAGACATTTATATTAGAGCATAATTGTCTGCGCTGACAAGACAACTAAACTGAAGCAGAACCTCATCGTCATCGTAAATTACATTTGTTCAATGTAATAAGGTTTACTTGTGGTCAAAAAATTAATGCTGTTATTCGAGGAGAGTTAGAGAGAAAATATAATAGTTACTTCACACCATGCGTATATGTGCGCATGTATTTGCCTAAATACGAGTTGTCAGGGGCCGATAATTACTAATTTTAAGATATTAAGTGACACACATACAAGCATATAAGCCACCAGACTGTAAACAACTACAGTAGCCTATGGACGCCTGCAGCTCTAGAATTGCCACAAGCGCGTAGCCGGCCTATATTTGTGCATCATTATTTTTCGTCGTATTTTCATGAAAGTGTCCATGTTCGTATTCTTGTGTTCATTGCACAGATATGCCGATTGCCGATTGAGATAGAAGCTGAAATACGGATATTTCCGTAAATATATAGATTGCCAATCGAAATTACGAACCATGTAAACATTCCATTCCAGAAAATATCCATAGTCTAGTATTATTTTATTGTTTTAATAGTTTAGGATAGACATTAAAAATACTTTCAATACAAAATTAGTTTAAACATTGTTTGCAAATTCTATTGATGTGTCTAGGTACTTAATGTACATTTATTCCTTCTATCATTCGCGGTACGTTATGCTCATGTCATCATTTACAAATGATGCTGCGAATTTACTTCCGAAACACTCGACTTAAACAACTATATATCTTTGCCTATAGCTTCTGTTCCCAATAAAAGAAAGTGGAACGCGAGAACAGCGCAGAAACGTCAATTGCCGTCGCCTCCGGCGTCGCGCGCAATCGGCAAGAAAATGTTGCCTTTATTGAACGAGACATTTTGATTTTGCTCTGACACTGGATGGATAAAGCGTTAGGAGTTTAAATATTTTAATGGGAAATTAATGGTAGCTTTTGTGTAAGTAGTAGATGATGGTTCTTTTGAGTACAAGATCGTTACCTATTTTTATGTTGTTTTACTTCTAGTTACGTTTGTTTCTTGTGGGTACATGACTTTCTTAAGCAACTAAAATAAGGGTTTTCTTTAAATGTTTATAGAAAGCGTTAGATTTCATCATAACTATCATAAGCATATCATAAATATGTAGTTTAACGATTTACTAAATTAATTCAAAAGATACCATTGTGTTGCAAAAACAAAGCTCTAATGAAAATTGCAAAAAACTCTCGCTAAAAAACAACTAAGACCTCGCTTTTCACGGGAAAATATTTGGTCCCTCATTCCCAGAAAGCTTTTAACTATTATTCACACTCACTATTCTCCGTTTGTTTTGCGGGATTGTCGTTCCAACCGCAACCAGAATCGAGCGAGGTTAGAATCCGCTCTATACTATATAAATACGCAAATAAAAATAATCGTTCTCAACTTGCTTATGAATTTTACGTCATCATTTACTATGGTTTAAACAACTGCATGCTTGAAGCAATATGTACCTAAGTTGCGGAATATTCACAGAATTCTCGAAAATACATTTTATAAATGACTAATTCGCACGTGAGGTTCTTTTGCGATGATTCTGTTTAAGATTATGGTATTGTACGCAATAGTCTTAACAGTTGACGATCGCTTCATTTGACATTTATGTATAACTAATGGTCGTCTGTGTCAATTTATCAGGTGCCATTTATCGAGCCTAAAGCTTGACCATAAATGTGCGAAAAATAATATCAAAAACTTATCATGAGAACCTTCGCATTACTACATTCCTATAATTATGCTTACCTCATTATACTTTACCTCAATTTAACAAGGCTTAAACTTTGATAGTTTGAATCGAATGGTTAATTTGGAAACGTCGGGAACCCGACTTGCCTTGCGAACCGATAGGAATACTCGACCAGAATATTCGGGTTCCCAATATGGCGTCTTAATCACGCCGCGAGTTTCGGTGATTAAAACAAAAATATTGCACTTTTTTTTGTTTTAGAATCTCGTGTGTTGTGCAAGTTTTTTTGTGCGGGGTTGTAGTAAACAAAATAGGAGAAACTGGGCAGATATGATGCTTCTTGTAAACTACATGATATTAAAAAATGTTAATGCTTGATGTTTCGATTTGCTACGTTAATTTGACTTTGAAGCTCTAAATAAAACAAATTCAACGAACAACTTAAAATGTAAAAGAGCAGTTCTCAATATGTCTGTACACAATTAAGGCAGATCGTTCAATTCATATTACTGAAATTTTCCCGGCAATAAACTGAAAACATCTTCTATTTAAAGGCTCATCAGCTACCCACGTATCCTTATGTAAATCAGATCCCTTTGGCCGTGAAACCTTTTTCAGAGGTCTTAGAGCCCGAGGGACCGGGGTCAGGGCGGCCCTTGAACTCTAGCGTGCGTTTGTTTATGTTTACGTGAACGTGTTTACTAAAATGTTTACGTTTATATTTTTAACTCATGGCCGTTTTCAACTCGAATGTACTTTTTGGTCGAAATTAACAATTTCATTTATGCCTATTATTAATCCGTCGCTCTTTCATTCACTTGGCGACAGGCAAGTGCAAACGAACATGTTTATTGTATAAATTGATCACTTCGTAACTTCCTTGAATACGACAGTAATGTCGGTTTTGTTGTGATTTGTATTTCCACGATTTTCGCACATTTTTTGAAGAACTAGATTTAAACGCGTATAACATGATGTGAACATTTCCTACGATGTTTCAAGCATTGCACGAAATCTTGAAGACTTTAGTATTAATTTCTAGGTGCCAACCAACTGTTATTTTTATTGCGAGTGTGGGATCATTCTATGTATCTAAATTAACTTCTTACGTTTGTGTGGATGGAGTCAATACTGTTTATTCCTACCAATTAAGATTTTTGTCATTTTCATGATCAGATAATGCTGATGTTGAAAGAATCTGTGTTGGGTGTAAAAAAAATAGTGGCGATCCTGTTAAAGGCCCATTCAGTATCGTCATTTCATTTCAGTAGGAAGTAATAGAGATTTTTAATGTTATTCCTCAATAGAAAATGAGTTTTTGTTAGCACTAATTCTTATTTTGCCTACTTTTTACTATCCACAATACCATAATGAATGGGCACTCCAACCGATCACCATTATTTTATTACACCCTGTAGGTATTTTGGTTGAAGTTGGAAAAGCTGGCAGAACAGCTTAATTCGGCACATCCTGACATATAATTGAGGCCCGGCGCCATGTCTCTCATTGTTCCTTAATAACGACGATAATTTTATTGTTCATCGCGATACAACATTATAAATCTTATCACAACTGCAGCAAACTCGTATCTCACGATACTATGTGCCTTTTCTCTAACGTAATAAAGTTGAAAGTAGTTTTTTTTTTTATAATATCGCGAAACTTGCTGCTACGAAGACAATGATAGCTTTTGCAAGCTCAAATTCTCATGTGCTTTTTTCAACCGAAACAAACCTTATGGCGAGATTTTAGAGTACAAATTTGTGCGGAAAATGTGAAAGTATGATATGAGTGCAAATGTTGAACATGAATCGAACGCAATGTGACTCAGAGCTGAAGTTAGGACAATGAATGACTCACCGATCGGCTTTTCACACGAATTCCAAATTTAAATAATTTGAACGCTGTGATTGACGTTGCTTTGTGCGTTTAGATTTTGTTTTTATTGTGACAATGTCAGAGATTTAGGTCACGGCTGCTATTTATAAATTATAATATTTACATATATGTATGTCTCTATTACTTTATTAGATAGAACTACGCAAAACTAATATACAAAGTACAAATAACCTATCCGTAAACAATCTATACCTCAAAAAAATCTTATATGCTGAATTACTACAAAAAGCTTTAAGGAAGTATTAATGTCATAGATAACTTAGATAATAGATGTTTTATATTTACGTGCATTGTCGTGGTGATTATAACTGATAGTGATAACAATAAATGATATTACAAAAACTATTTTATCTAAGCAAGGTATAACGGTTTTTCGTATACCTACTATCAGCATGTACTGCCGTTCTGACACGGCTTTGTACATTTCAATACGTTTGGTATAATTATATTTATTAAGCTATATTTGCATGCCTCTAAAAGATAATATCTATACGGATATCGTAACACGTTTCGAATCCCTGCATATACTACATTTATAACAACTTGCGACGGATTATATTTAAAGCCAAATAGATATTCACTAAGATTTTCACCAATCACCTTTGATTTTATTAGTATACATAGATAACTCGTCGGATTGGCAATCACGTGGGTACGTTCACATTACCGCCTCAACATCGATCAGGTTAACCAGACCCTCCAAGGGTTGATGGGGATCAAATTGCCTGAAAGGATCATTATTAGGGGTTAAGGTGAAGTCACAGGTTCTTGAGATATTTAGAGCGAGTCTTTTGAACCGACGACGCAGGGTTTTTTGGGAATACGTTTACTGCGTGTTACGTTTTTTTTGTTGTCTTCAAGTGCATTATAGCTTAAAAGAGCTACCTAGTTGCGATTTTAACTGTCTGTGTATGTAGAAGTCTTGTACAGACGTCGTAATATAGGTCAGATCAGACAGAATATAGGTGCAAATTCATGATGTTAACTGTATGTTCCCAGTAAACTAGCTTTTGAGCCTAATCACTTTTTTTAAACCCCGAGTGACGTGTGGTAATTATTTACCCGAATTAGGTACAAAAGCGAAGCATAAGCGATTAGTAAAAACATAAATCCTGTGAAACCTAATGTTCTACTTTACGTGTAATTTTTATGAATCTTTTATTTAAAACGGCATTACAGGTAAATTGTTATAATGTAAGTTTTATTACAATGTTAAGCCGCATTATTTAAAAACAAGAGGAAATCTAATAAGTAATCCTCATGAGTATAGATAGATAAGTTACATTATCGAATTGTAGGTAAATAAATAACATTAAACAAATGTATCCGTCAAACGCTTATTATTTTATTGAGCGGCCAATCAAACTTGTCGAACGAAAGTGTACCGGCTGTCTATTGTTTAATACGACAATGCGCCGAGGACATTTTTATCCGGCGACGGAAGCTCAATTCAGCGCAATCACTACACATGGTTGTGCACAGAAGCGCCTCTAGCGGCGAGTAGCGGTATTATAAAGGAATGTTTCGAAAATTCCTTTTATCATAAAAGTTTTGTCTTTTCGAAAGTATTTGTTACGAACTAGCGGATAAAGAATATCTATTTCATTACCATATACTTAGACCCACTAGCACGATGCAGGATTAGCCAGCTAACACGGAGTTGACTAGTTAAGTCTGCACATTGTTCACACTATTATTCGCTTAACTTCGTTTTAGTGTCCTAATCCGTGTTCCAAGATAGTGCAAGTCGACCTTAGTGACGAATTCAGCTATACTCGTACATTGTGCCTTTTACACTAAGTATTATAATACTTATCGGTGCCTAGTCATCGTCAGGACCTATTAGGTACCTATAAGCACTTGATGATTACCTAATGTGTTTTCTCAACATTCGCCACCAAAAAATAAAGACTGAATGGTAAATGATTCGTGTAGCTATCTAATTTTTCTTTATTCCGGGAACCAACCAATGGGGAAATCTGCTCTATATAACGTTTTCAGTGCAAGTGAATCTGTGCATCGCGCGCTTAATTCAACAAATTGATCGCCTTCCGCTGTCGGCGGATACGCCTGGTCGTGACGCACAGGCACAATTGCGGCAAAAACAAAGCGTGTATGTGGGTTATACATCAATGGAGATGAAGATGATAAAATACCTGGATTGTACTTTGTGGAGGTACTATAGAAACTTGTTTACACCATATGAAGTTGGGACAATTGTTGGTACTAAATATCCAGATGGGTTAGAGGATTGGGATTGGGCGATTGAGTTAGGAGGTTCCATAGTCACTTAGTACTTCGTAGTTTGATTTGCTATACCGTATCTTACTTAAACTGCTTTTCAAGCTTATACCTAAAGTGTAATTGTCCAATTATACATAGGTATAATTGTGAATCCTATTCAGGAAAAAAATGTTAAATGTGGCCCATTCACCGGAAGTGTCACTGACCATTCTACAAGATGGATGATGGGCAGCAGCGTCATCATAGTGGACACATTACTGCGATCGCCAATCCGCTTGCCCAGCGTGGCGGTTATGGGCATTTACCTCCTAATGCGTCTATACGCATAGTTAATAGGAGAGGCCTACGTCCAGCAGTGGACTAACATATGCTGATGATGATGATGATGAATTGCTTTGGGACACAATTCACAATAGGTAGACACAGCAGACTTTTTCAGACATTCCTCTTTGTCCAAAAATACTAATACCATAGACCAAGCATGCTGAAAAAAATATACTTATCACGTAAATGATGCCGTATGTCAGTGATTAGCGCGAAAATATTTTGTAGTTATAGTGTTAGGTAATTACGTTTACTTTTACATAGATATTTATGACATGACATTTCTGCTTGAACCTATTAAAGTTCACCGTGTCAAGGCTAGGCGAAGCTGCTTAAGGTTATTGTCTACTTATTTTTAATAAACAAAAGGTTCCTACAAACTATCCTTCTATTTAAACTCCATGGACTTCACAAAAAATGACTTTGAATAGTTTCAAGAATATTTATAGCTTCCTATCCTCTAACTAATGTACCTTCACCTGTTGTCAAAGTGAAAAGAACTAAAATAGTGGAAAAAAACTAAACAAAGCTCTAGCAAGAAATAATTAACCTTCAAGAAATGAAAGTGAATTTCGGGAACATTCCAACAGAATGTTCTTAAACTTTCGAGCTTTTATTCTGTTCACAAAGTTGAAAACAAAAGCTACAGAAGTTTATCTTATACAATATCCACAATATTTACCTTGTTCGCAAACCTGGAATCAAGTTTGGTTATAAATTACCTGGAGCCCGTAATTTCACGACTGGATACACTTAATCAAGACGATTTTGAAGATGTGATGATTAAGATAAGAACAATAGACCTTTAACTTGACTGACTTTCTATCATACTTAAGTTAGAAAACGATCGTCAAAATGAATTATAGGCTCCTTAATTAATCATATCATTACTATTTTTAATAAAGCTTGTCGTTATCTTTTATTAGTAGGTACGACCAACCCAAAGAAAAATTTAGTAATTTTGTGCATGGGTGCATTCTGAGGAGTCGGGTTCATGTTTTCTATAGCAGTCTCGGAAATAACCTACCAGCTATATTGAATTATACAATTAAAATATGCAACTTCTTATCTTATCTTCATTAAGCTTCAAAGTTGCAGACACACATTGGGACCCAACCCTTTAACCGCGTTATTGCAACTTGAGTCGTACTGGTACAAGCCTTCGAGAGAGCTGCAAACATGTCGGTGCGCAACACAATATTAAGGTAGCATTTAATGTTACCGATTTTAAGATGTAGGTATATTCTAGACATCTAGAGTAAGTCTAAGTTACAAATAACTTCACCAAAATTGAAAGAAAGAAATTGTAAAATTAATTAATCTGCGATAAAAGGAAACACAAAGGTGTTAATCTGTTAGTAAACGATTATATTGCAGTGAATATAAATTGTATTTCAATTTATATTTCCTGATTTCCATGCTTTGCAAAAATACCCTCGTGTCAAAAATACTGCAGCCCCCTCCGTACACCCACGGAAAATTCTGTTTAGTCGCTTGGTTTCCCGAGTGCCGCACCAAATCGCATTTTCATCGTAACCGCTGACTCGATAGTCTCACCGCCCGATTGCTTTGCACACACGACTGCCAACCTTTTACTTCGAAGAATTACTTGTACAATGTCGTATTACGATCCGACGTATCGCTTCAAAGCATCCCTGAATCCATTAGACGTACGGTTAGTTTTAGTAAATTAATATTGAGATTTGGAGTACTCAACTAAGCTAATCTAATTCCTTTTCGCTAGTTTAAATTAATTAGGTAGTGTTGCGATTTATCGTATCGATATACTTAATCGTAGGTACGAGTAGGAATATCAAAATGCCAATCGAAATAAACGCGCACGTCTTTTCAATTTATCATTTAGTACTTTTTTTAACACAGGCTTATTAATGAACTCTATTTCATGCGGAAATTGAAATATACAAATTGTAATACATAAGTGCTTATCTAAAATTTTGATAATAAGTATATCCCTACTCTGATATTTTTTAAGCAATGCAAAGCATTACAAACAAATTGATATGTATATCCCTCTTGTAACTGGAACTATATATATATGAAACAATCACTAAAGCACCTACATTAAGTAAGGCAGTAGGTTCAAAAGTGTAAACGGCATTCGAATCATTATTTAAAGTTATGTAAAAATTACATATTTTTAAACTGTCACAAACTTAACATGCATAACATATCATTATGAAATAGATACCATTAAATTACCGAGCACTATTCCAACAATGCAACCGTAGTTCCGCAAATTACAATGCCTGCCATCTGTTGTCGAATAGCAGCACTAAATGCGCGCTGCAATTTATCAACGGCAAAAAACCATGTGGCTAGAAACAAAACGACCAATTAAGCTCGATATTTTCAGTGTAGAGATTAACGGTCGAGATTATCTTACGTTTATTATCTTGTACACCTGCCTTAACCGATTTTAAACTGCCATTTACATCAATCATGTATGTATTTTCGCGGGATAAGTGTTTAATACAAGCTACTAATAATTTAAAGTTAACATCATTTACCTGTATGTAGTACCTATTGCCTTATCATGTTTAATTGGGATCTTAAAATATGCTTAAAAGGTAATTGTATAAAATTATTCAACTTTAGTTTGTCCCGAAACCTCAAATTAAACTTATACAACGAAAATGCTTTAAATATTGATTCATCACTGGCAAGTAATTAATATTAGTTACTTATTGACATTATTACCTACAATTTAAAGATACCAAATGTGCGACCTTCACTACGATTAGCATCACATATCATTGCTTACAAATACGTCACGCATAATGACTTGACCGTCGCATTAGGGGGGTTAGATCAGTTTTACTGTCTCGTGTATGGAACGTGTGAAGAAAGTCGTAGAATGGTCGCGTGCGCGACCTGCCCCAACCCGCACCCACGCTGCGTTGGTTGTGTGAAAATAATTGCCCGTAAAATAGTTTTATGTCGGAATCAGAGCTTGGTAAGATTGTCTGACTTCTTGACGTCTTTTTCTACAAAATGGTAAAAGGTATTATTTTTTTGCCTGTAGAAGTTTAGAGTTTAAGTTCATCATTGACACTTAGCTACACGAAAATCCTAATCAGACACATATTTGCTTACCAAAAGAAAGATTTTTATAAAGTGCTACATTTATAGTCTACACCAAACCTTAAATGAAAAACATTTGATGCTATGAACTGAATCACCATTACAATATTAGAAAAAGTCGGACAAACCTGAATATAAGTAAACGAAGCCTAGTTCACTTAGGTAGGATGTTCAGAACTAACTTGGATACACAAAACTCGTAATTAAATGAACTAACGAAGAAGGTCCGGGCTAAAGTAAATGCCATAATTAAGTATCAACTTGATAAAGTTTTACTGCTCGTAAATAAGTAACTCATTGGACTAACAGAGTTAGTTGCCACAAATATTTCATCGTGAAATTAATTGCATTTTAATCTTATGTTTTACTAATTGTTTAAACGAACGAGTTTTTTAACCCATATAATATTGCCAGCTTTACTAGTAATAGGTAACTAAAATCATGTTAACAATTTAAATCCAAACCATATTCTATCATTCGTTGTCTCTCCGTTGTGATATCTAACTTGCAATTTGAATGAGAATAGGCAGAAGAAGAAAGAACTACGATAGAAAGAGTCGACAATAGAACAAATGTCGCGTTCTAACACAAAAACAGGAACGAAACGCCAGGTGTGCGGGCCATGTGCCGTAACAGCAACTATATTTATTCGTATACATCTCTCCAATTTAATTAGTGGCTAGGAAATGCTCGTTAGGTTGCTGAACTCCGACGCAACGACAGCTGTCAATGGGATTGACAGTTGACTAAAAGTATAACCCACGGAATGTGGGACTAATGTCACAAATCGTTTGTATTTTTGAGCCTAAAATGTTATTTTTAATTTTATTTACTGATTTACTCATTCATATTTGTAGACAAGTTTAGTTACTACTTGAAAAATCTTCTTAATCACTTTTATTTCGTGGAAAATATATTTGTTTAATTTCGATAATTTTACACCTATTAAAATAATTATAATGGTAAATACTAGCAAACATGAATTTCGTGAATTGAGTTTGACGCCACCTAGCGGCGAGTAGCCGAACTACTACTCCTCGCATGAAACTTTGAATATGATATGTTTTGCCGACGGTTCGGCGCAGACGTTTCAGTGAACTCTCACAGATGGCGCGAGTAGCGCTCTTGCCAATATACAGCTGAAAATAATGATAAAAAAAAAAACTATGAAGCTTACAGAATATAAGTTCTTATGATTCCAATTCAAATAATTTTGAGATATTGAAATAACAGGAATTGCGGTGATTGATAGATGTCTACCATCCCACCCCGAAAAGACCAGTTAGGTATGAACCTACCTATTTTAGAAATATACGAATGTACGCAATTCTTCCCTTACTATTTCGTTACTACCTTATCAATATTTCCCTCATTAATGCACAAACAATCATTACAAAAAAAACGTACTAAAAAAACTAATCTGTCGCCATCTAACCCTTTTCCATCGCATGTCTGTTCATTTCTTTTGTGTTCTTTATTTTGCTTTATGTTAAGTATGTGGTGTGTATGTTGTTTTAGCTTATTTTGGGGCCGGACGGGACCTTGCAGACGGTGAAGAGCGAGTCGCGGCGAGGTCGCGGCCGAGGCAGAACCGTCGTGACGCCCGTGAGTATACTTTTTCTTCTTTCTTTTCCTGCTATTTTATTCATGTGACTAATAACTAATCATTAACATGTATGTGCTCGATGTTACTTTATAAAATGTAGGTACGTGAATTATGTTAAGTGCGCCTAGGCCACTCGTATTCATCCATGACAATCGCGCATAAAACGTCGATCGAAATATCAAAAAATGTTAAGAATCGGTGGAGAAGTCGTGTGATAATTTCCAGGGTTTCATTGTACGATTGGAACTACCAACTTGACCGTAATAGGAACCCTTTAGGAAGATACATTATGTTTATGTAAAATATGGGGATTTAAACATTGCGACAAATGGACCTACTCCAATTAAACTTATTAATTGTGTAGTAGTGTCGTGCTAATTTTAAATCAAAACTTTGGAATATTTTGTAGTGTAGATGGTCTTTACGTACCTACTTAATGTTAATGTGCAATAGGTATCCACTTATTCTACTTGCTAGGTCGATAACAATACAAACATGTTTCGTAGTTATAAAAAAATGGATACTTTATTACTTACTATCTACCATAATTTACTTGCAAAGATTATGCAAGTACCTAAGTTGATTTTAGTCGAACTTTTGTTACGCCCGCGCCCGATGGACCCGTTCCCAATGATTTAGGCATCAAACAATCACGACTGGCTGTATTTACGATCGCCAATCGAACGTAAAAACAACCTTCGAACTTGCATCGCGGTAATTATGAGCGAGTGAATGAACGCGCGCGATGGCGACTTTAGTTTATTGGATCGAGTCCATTGCTTGCATTACACTATAAAAAAATATGTTATATGCAAACTGCATGTAGGTATGTATAAGTGAAAAACAATTGACATACTGATAGATACAGATAGTGTAATAATACATACCTTTATATTTTTAAACGATTCAACGTCAAAAATTCTATTACAAGATTGGAATTTGGTTACTTAAACTTTTAGTAAGTACATCGAACCGACCAAGGTGCTGAAACATGTGAACACGACTTTATTATCAATAGGTATGTTACGGCATTTGTTTCGATATTTGAAAGAAAAAAAGAACAACTTTATTGGTACGAGATGCATACATATTGGATATCTACGTCTATTTGTTACATGTTTATGAAGCGACGATACATCTCGATATGAAAATATTTTAGTAGCCAGGATAAAACATCAGTGTATACCAACGGCGGCATCCTCTCGTCAGTATCTGTTAATCCGCGACTGTCCGCTCTCTTTATCCGCGTTTGCCTGAAACCGAAAGTGACCTATTTGTTCGTTTTCGTTTGACACGTCATTGCGTAATAAATTGCGATCAGCTTTGCATAGGTGCCGTGTCAAGTGCATGTTGGCATTTCTGATTTACGGTTAATTCTGAATTTCGAGTCTGGATTGCGGGTCTAATTTCACGCATTATCGGTGAAGATCATTATTCATTGCATTATTATTATTTCGTTGTTCGACTCAAATTATAGGTAAACCTAAAGTATTTATAGTTAAGTTACACATGGTTACAGGAATGTAGATACAGTACAGGGTACTACGGACGGTCACGCAGACAACTTTCACTACGGAGCGAGACAAGCAAGAAATCAAAAAAAAATCTCATAATTATGAGTTACCTGATACTTACGAGTAACTATCTAGTAAGGCTCGAATAACTCATAATTAGAAGATTTTTTTTGTCAATTTCCTGTTGTGTACAGTCAAGGGCAAAAATATCTATACACTTTTTTACTTATGTTTGGAGCTTAAGGTCTAAAATTGTATATATATTTTTGCCCCTGACTGTACATAGTGAAAGTTGCTTAGCGTGACCGTCATTGTTACCCTGTTCACTCCTGCTACAGAACCCAGATTTCTGTTCCTGTATTTTATGATCTGATTGTCAAGTTTAACCTCGTGAATAGTGTAGGTACCCAAGACTCCAATAAGGAATTGTCTTAATATTTCGCGCTTACGAATTAATGAAGCAAAATTACATTTCCTTGAAAGAAAATATTATGGAGAAATCTAATAAGTTCAAGTAAAAACTATAAAAAAGATTCCACCGGAAAAATCAATTTAAAACCAGTACACAAATTCAACCTCTTTATTGTAAAAACCCATAAAAATCAAAATCCTAATGACATCAATTTTCGAATTTAAAAACACTGCTAATGACTAGCATCGAATCTTGCTACGTCGTAGCTAACGTAGCGCATGTAGCGTAGCTCCGATAGCTTTTACATTAATTAGCTACGTTTGCTGAATCGCCTGAATTTTATTTTTCGTTTTATCATATTAGAACTGAAACTTTGTATAGAAAACGGACTGAAAACATTGCAATCTAGTATAAGTTTAAAACTCGGCAGACGCGCGCTCCTTCACAAGTTGAAAAGGTTGTATCTCACGTAACTGGTCAATTCTAGATCTTATTCCGAAGAGGTAAGGTCCAGTAGTTATGTAGAGGGTATGGGTACGGTCACGGGTCCCGTACTGACCCCGGCTACCCGTCTTGCGAACTTGGGTCAGTATCGTATATAAGTCAAGGGTGAAGATAAACCGCAGTTTTTCCTGTTACTTAACACTTTACACATATAAAGGGTTGCTTGAAGTCCCCGTGTGGGGATAAGTTGATAGCAATAACAACACTTATATCTATATAAAGGTAAAAAATATGAACATAAAACACAAA
This sequence comes from Thaumatotibia leucotreta, assembly GCA_025490895.1. NCBI lineage: Eukaryota > Metazoa > Arthropoda > Insecta > Lepidoptera > Tortricidae > Thaumatotibia > Thaumatotibia leucotreta. The sequence goes on from JALPQI010023288.1 coordinate 15,803, forward strand.
GACGATACCTACCAAACACGACACACAAACATTTTTCTTTTTTAATTTTCTATTGAATTTAAACTTCCGTGATACATAATAACTATAAATACGTATAATTAAACGGTTAAACTCACGTGTATTTCGCGACCCGCCGCGCTCGCGAGTTGCTTGGCGTGAACACGAGCTCAGTGCTTGATAATGGTATGATCAAGCACTGATAAACACTTCCGCGACATGTTGTTTCGAGAGGCTAGGTCTCTCTCGAAACAACATGTCGCGGAAGTGTGCTCAGGCGTACCCGTGACCTCGCCTTAAAGCGTCTTGGCGGCAGACCGTGGGGTTTTAGTGGGTAGACCAGGGCGTCAGCCCCAGCGCCCGGTTGGTATGCGTAACGCATTTCCCCACGAAAAAAAAGGCTCTCGAAACAAGTCGCGCATAGTGACTAAATAGACGTGAGTTTAACCGTTTAATTATATATATACTCTATATTTATTACATCGAATTGATCAAATTATGATACGTGAGCTTGTTCACTTTTTGGGACACCCTATTAGCGTGAAATTAAAAAACCTTATTTGCAGTCAACTTTCTAACGACAATTAAGCACTAAATTTTGATAGTAGCTAGGTTTTGGTGTTCATTTTACAAACTATAAGCGATATTATAATATAAAAACACCGATAAAGCTCAAATTTTGTTTTTCAGATTTTTAATTTTGACGCTAATTGGGTGTCCCTGAAAGTGAAAATGCCCACCTAGGCGCGGCATAATTATTTAATTAAGCTCAACCTAAATTATGATAAAAATTACCGCGAACTTTCGAAATTCACACGAGCATTCGTATTATGTCACTCTACTAACGCCATCGTTGGAGTGACACAGACAAATCCTTGAAATTTGCGGATTTTGAAGTTCGTGGTAGGACTGCAGAAATCGTATTGTATTGCAAATTAACTCAGTTTTGTGACGATCTGACGATATTATTCTAAAACGTGTGAGTAGCGGAAACTTGAAACATAAAGGCACTAACGGGTGAAATGTTCTTATGGTAGCGTTCAGAAATTTTGTAAGTATTTTACACATCTGATTTTGTTAATTGATCACCTAAAAATGTATTAAGACCAAAGGAGCATTCGCTCATTCTATCCCCAACTCGCTATTTGCTTATTAATTAGGTATGACTCATACCTAATTACTTAATAAGAATGGCTCATACCGTATGAGCCATTTTTCAGAAAGTAATATGTATTGAATACTTCCTAGTAGGTGTTTTCATAATGCATTTACATAAATATTCGTTTTTGTAGTCCACTATTCTAGTTTAATGTACGAGTAACATTTTGATTGAAGAACTTCCCCTATTTTATTACTAATATTTAGGCATCCTATAGACAAACACTGTGCCCGTCGCCCACTTAATATGCGTCGTCATAAACCTAGAATTCCCATAGCTCAAACGCTCCCTCTATTTAACCAGTACACTTTGACCTCCATAACTGAAGCCTCAATTTATGTGATCTAAGTCCAACCAATATTGGAGAACTATCTCCTAAGCTTACTCCGCACCACATGTTGGACTAGTCAGAATATAAATTGCATCCCTTCTAATTGCTTCCTCTTCAGTTTAGTTTGGAATGATCTTTGCATCCATGGGTTAATACAAATTTTAGGGATATTCTTCACTATCCCTATTAGCGATAGGTACTACCTACTAGCCCTGTAATCGTATCCAACCTACGTTAAGATCGGTGTCGGATTAGTACATTACGACACAAGTGCGAAAAACATGAAATTCGAAAGAGTGGCGATGCTTTAAATCGACACGAGTTACGAATTTAGTTTTTACACGTGTCTCGTTCGACTTTTTTTAGTGCAGATGGCCCTACGAAGTTTTGGACCTGACGTAAAATGACACACTTCTCGCACTAGAGCCTAAAAACCATGCATGTTATATTTTTTAGTACCACCTGTACTAAAAAATATAATATGCATGAATCTCTGAAAACACTACCCATATTAATTAATAACTGTGGTTAATTAACCTATCTACAGGTAACTAAAAGGTAAACACATAACTCTCGTGAGACTCATTCATACCAAAATCATGTTTACTTACGTTTTTTTTGACGAAAAATGCTCGACATGTCTCCTCATATACGGTACAAAATATGTCGAGCATTTATCGACTCAAAAAACGTGAGTAGGTAACCCGCGTGAAATATTATTTTAGTATAAGTAGAAGGTTCTTGATCCGAATATTAGTTTTAAACTAAAAATCGTACTTTGAATTATTCCGTTGATGAACTTTTAATTAAGCAACAATGTTTAACGTGTAAGCGTTCATAAGATTTCATCAGCTAGGTTTACGGTAAGTATTTCTTTGCCGACTCGTCTTTGCAATTTGAAGCCAGATTCGCGGCCCGCAGACGCTGCGTCATTGCATCACATCCTATTAGCATTGAACATTATTCAAAAATCAATCTGAAGTCTATACAAACTAAAAGCACTCACTACACATCCAAAGCTACTATCTAACGCTAGTTTGGGCATAAATTGAAACCCGCCATAATGAAGACGCATAAAGCTGCAGACGGACTAATCGCGGCCATCTTGCGGTTGCCATGGCAACAGACTGCCACCTACCCCCCTCTCCCCGATGCACTTCCTAGCAGTGGGGGTGCACTGATTAGCAGTTTCGGTGGAATTATTGTAGGAGGGATGGCGGTTATAGAAAAAGTTTAGAGTGTGCTAGAATGTGTTTTGTGAAACCAGAGGATGCATCTAGTGATTAGTTTTGGAAATGTATATTAAGTTTTAAAAGTTAAACTAGATAAAATATTCCGAATATTAATTTTAAACTAAAAATCGTACTTTAGATTATTGCGTTCACAGCTAAAGATATTAATGTATATTGAAGCACAATCAAGTCATAAATTTCGCTGAAGTTTCAACAGTATCGCCCTTTAAAAATCGTTTAACTGAAAATAATACAGCAATTTACTTTTATTTACTTACCCGCGCCTTCTTAACGTAACGAGCATAAAAACAGCGAATATTCGAAAATGGCGCTAACTTAAATTTATTTTCAAATATGGCGGTCGGCTGGCAGGCGAATCTCGCCCCTCCGCCCTCCGAATTATACCAGCTCGGGCGAAATTTCCACAGCGCACTTTGTAATTGCAAATTTTGCCGATTCGCGCATGCGCTCTGAACCGATCAATACCAACTTTATTATTGTTTTTCTTTTGCTCACAAAAATAATTTTACGCGCCAAAATATGAAAGCGCACGTTCGAAAATCTGCAATTAAAAGTTTTCTTTCGCGAAGAAATTGAATGGCAGAATTTAATTTAATTTTCGAGCGCAGTATTAAAGGGGAGGTGGGTGGCGCCCGCTGGTATTGGATAGTTACTCTAAACTATTACTACGAACTTATAATGCATTATACTGCTTCCTCTATGCACAACTCTGAATTGGTTTGGTATTAATTTCCAAAATGTCTTCAAACGTTATTAAAGGTTTACAGCGATCGTATGTACCCGTAAGTCGTAATT
>JALPQI010023289.1:0-24673 GCA_025490895.1 Thaumatotibia leucotreta
CATGATGACTGGCAAGTCAAATCAGCATCTTTTTTCGAACTGTCAAAACGATCACCACTATGGAATTTTATATGAAATACTCAAAAGTGACGTCACGTTTGAGTACTGCCAAATGACCTACTCTTTTAAGTTCTTTTCAATTTATTAAATAGAAGTTCTGTACAAAAATTACCGCAATCTACATCTTAGTAATAATTTCTTCGTATATTATGTCGTGCATAATGTTTAATAATTTATTTTAACTACAGTCATCATCCGTATTATCAAATATACCGTCGGCCAAACAGTTACTGATGGTTTCACTCACTATTACACGCGGGTTTGTCAAAATTAACCTGATATGGCAATACGAATCATGCCTCGCGTCTTCGTAAATTAAAATATTTATACCTAAAAATTCGTGCACTTCACGCGTATAAAGTTCACAAATGATCAGCGGCGATGGCCTTTGTGGTATTGTACTTACTTCTAAGTCCTGTAAGCTGCCTACTAGCTTAGCCACGCCCCATCCTAGCCGTTGTTTATCGGGTTCCACTAATATAATCTGAATATTGTCCACGGCAAGAAACCGGTGGTGCCACGTGCCGTCTTTCTGGATTATATCGCAGGATATTAGGTCGGAGTCATCTGTGAAAACGAAGATAAAATTAATATAGTGATACGATCTGGTACTTTTTTTGGAACCAATTTGCGATAGTGCCCGCCGAATATGGAAGCCAGGAACCTCATATTTATGCAGCGCATAATTATTTTATAATTTTATCTACATCCATATCATAATTTCCCTATTATGTATTCAGAAGCGGTAATGTAATAACCTATATTAAGAAACCGGTGCCTGTGCCTGTATCACAATGTTAACATTAAAGAACAATGCATCATTATGTTACCATTAAAGAATCGGTGTCAATACATTTTTTTTTTTCAATGAATAATTACTGTAGGATACTTTTACACAAATTGAGTGATTTCAACTGATTTGAAAAGTTATGAAATATAAAATATTTTAAAATAAAAATAAAACCGCCTTCAAAAATTCGCCCGAACTAAAAAGTAAAAAATAATTTTATTTCCTACTTCTTTCCTACCCAAACCTTTAAACCTAGGTATCCTACAGGTATCCTACAGATTTCTTAGAAGTCGGTGCCAAGCCAAATACGTTCATAGGTATATACTCGTATTAGATAGAGCTTTGTAACTTACTGTCAGTCCGATTATGTTGTTATCAACAGAATGATCTACCTCAGTCATTTTGATTAAAGCATAACCGGTGTGACAGTAAGTTCTATGACTTGACTATAGACAAAAATCTATCAAATACGGTCATATACTCGCGAAGTGAACATATTTGGCTTGGCACCGACTTCTAAGAAATCTGTAGGATACCTGTAGGATACCTAGGTTTAAAGGTTTGGGTAGGAAATCCTAAGAAGTAGGAAATAAAATTATTTTTTACTTTTTAGTTCGGGCGAATTTTTGAAGGCGGTTTTATTTTTATTTTAAAATATTTTATTTTACGCTTTTTAGTAGTGTAAAATCGTTATTTAGTATGCACTGCACTGTAATAGGCCAGAAAACCTGAACTGGATAACTTAAATATTCAAAGAATTATCCCATTATCGAGGAGATATACAGTGTATCATCAGTAGGTATGAATAATTTCAAAGATTATAGGTAACAGCCTTAGCATGCCTATATTATTTAAAGAATCACTAACCGCTAACCAACATGTCATAACTACTAAGCAAAAACTTGAATAGATCTCGAAAATGTATGACAGTTGTTACATTCAAAGAATTACTTAATCGTTAAGGAGTTATACCTTTCGTCATCAGCTCACCGATATGAGACTATGACCACCTAAAGGCAAATACTCAAATAGCTTCCAAAATATATGAACTATGTTATGTTTAAAGAATTATCCCCCAACTCCTAATCTCTAAGGAGTTGTACCTTCCATCATCAGCTCACTGACATGAAAGGATGACCACCTAAACGCAAATACTCGAATAGCTTCCAAAATACATGAAATATGTTATATTTAAAGAATTGTCCCCCAACTCCTAATCTCTAAGGAGTTGTACCTTTCATCATCAGCTCACCAACATGAAAGGATGACCACCTAAAGGCAAATATTCAAATAGCTTCCAAGCCTTAGCATGCCTATATTATTTAAAGAATCACTAACCGCTAACCAACATGTCATAACTACTAAGCAAAAACTTGAATAGATCTCAAAAATGTATGACAGTTGTTACATTCAAAGAATTACTTAATCGTTGAGGAGTTATACCTTTCGTCATCAGCTCACCAACATGAGACTATGACCACCTAAAGGCAAATACTCAAATAGCTTCCAAAATATATGAACTATGTTATATTTAAAGAATTATCCCCCAACTCCTAATCTCTAAGGAGTTGTACCTTCCATCATCAGCTCACCGACATGAAAGGATGACCACCTAAACGCAAATACGCGAATAGCTTCCAAAATACATGAAATATGTTATACTTAAAGAATTATCCCCCAACTCCTAATTGCTAAGGAGTTGTACCTTCCATCATCAGATCACCAACTTAAAATGTTCATGACTAGACGCAAATACTTGATTAGTCTTCGAAAAGAAATGAAAAATGTCATGTGTGCCTACAACATTTGAAGAGTTCCCTCGATTTCTCCAGGATCCCATCATCAGATCAGAATTCGGTGACAATGGGACCAACTAGAAGGTATACCCTTTCAAACAAAAAAAGAATTTTTCAAATCGGTCCACGCGTCTTCGAGTAATCGGGGAACATACATAAAAAAAAAAAAAAAGATTTCGACGAATTGTTAACCTCCTCCTTTTTGAAGTCGGTTAAAAACTATGAAAACAGATAAACTCGCGTATATTAACTAATTTTTTGAACACTTTACAGGGTTCGTGGTCTGCGGATGACATAGTTTTCATAGTTTTATTTCATGTGTAATCCTCGCGGCAACCGAAGAAAATATTTTGAATACTTATATTTAGAGGTATTTTACTTAGTGGATATCAATGTAAATAAAGGCAAATTCGCATTCTAAATTTATGATATGGAGGTAGATAAAGTTATGTATGTGACTGTACATAATTAGGCATTAAACATGAGTGTGGTTTTATGAAACGAGCCGTAGGCGACTCTTATTATGCGCCAGCCACATAAATAACTATTAGGTATCAAAGTGGATAGGGTGTCATTTTAAAAGCCCAAGTAGCGACGCTCCTATATGAAATTATGATTGAAAAATATACGCTAGCTGTACAGGTCGATTGCAAAAAAATTACATATTTAGTTAAGGCCTTTAATGAAAACAAAATTTCCATTCAATGCCGAAGACGCGAATTCGCGTCCGGTGAATGCGTAAACGTGATGCCGAGGACGCAAATTCGCGTCCTCGACTTATTAGTTTTTCTTTGTTTGCTAGAAATCAACTGTATTTAAAAGCTGATACCAAAATGTTATTTTATTTATGAAGGATAATATTATACCGTCGCTGGTTTCCTTCAAGTGTGAAATAACCTAATGCCGCAGACGCGAATTCGCGATCTTCAAGTGTGATATATGTATATTCGGAATTCGCGTCCGTTGAAATGTTAACGTGATGTCGTGGACGCGAATCCGCGTCGTCGCGTAGAAGGCGGCGGCACTGCGTGATGATTAAAAATATGAGGCGTCGGCAATTAATGGGTAAACTAATATATACCTACTTTTTGTGTTGTTCTGTAAGGAAGGTTGGTATACGTACTCAGGTCTAAGACATCTCCGACTTGCACGAACGGCGCCGGATTGGCCAGCGGCAGTTGTGTCTCAGGCTTGCCAGTTAGCTTCAAGTACAGGTCCCGTATGAGGAAGAACGTGCGGATCGCTCGTCGGGCGCGTTCCATCTGTTCGAAAAACAATTGCTCGAAGTCTGTTATGTGACAAGTGGACTACTTTTTCTTCAACTCAACTTTTTACTTATCCCTTAAATGCATGACTTTTTCTTTTCGTTCCAAAAACAAAATGTGTATACCTCAAGTATACACTGTGTGTGTGTGTGGCGTCGCAAGCACGAGAAAAATAGAAAAAAAATCTGGTGACATATTTTGGGTGGAATTTGTACTACTAATCAAAATTTCGATACATCATACATTATACATTTTTCGCAAAATCGTGCATGATAAAACCATGCAAATATTATTTACTTTTAGATTGAAAAGTATATTAAATTCAGTAATTGTAAAATCGTTATGGTATGAATTACAAAATTCCAATAAAAAATAATTTCTTACTTAGTTAAAAACCGCTAAAAGCACGCAACGAAAACACCGGCATCTTGCTCATAAACACATGTAAGTTTTTTTTAATACAGTTACGCCAACGAATTAGTAATAATTCATAATTCATTTATTCACTGCTTTTGTGGGTATGCAATAGGTTTTATGTTTAAAAATAATAGTACGTTATCCACAAACCCTGTAAGGGCCTGTAATTTTGAAAGTTCATTAAATTTCCATGCAAAATTAACCTTAAGAACGTAAAATACATTATCTAGTTTTCAAACACCAACTACGTTTTGGTTATGTACGATACATCGTACACCATGCATTTAAGGGTTAAGCAGCTTATGATGGTACCGTGTCTAAGCGTTTGTCGGCGTTGCCGTTACGTTCTAACAAGCATGCAAGTGCGAAAGTGACGCGTAGCTTGATAAATGGATAAAACCGGGCCATCATAAGTCACTTGGTTGGGTTCCCCAAATAGTAACAGTATACAAAATGATGTCAACATGTTGATCGCCTCTGTCAACTCGAAATCATCTATAGATAAATAAATGATCATATGATATGATGATATCTATATATCTATAAATAAATAAATGAATTATTATTATGTTTGTATCTCCTTGAGGATCACGGGCTTACAAATACCGGTTTTTTTATAGGCTTGCTTGTGCTTGGGTATAGATCCAACACGTAGAGGCCCTTTGGAGAAATTTGCTGTGTTGTACACCTGCTGCAACCCATTCACGGGCACAAATACATATCCGTAAACCGGTCCCAGCAGGCGCATAGAGACTATTGAGAAGGAATGGAAAAGACTAATGGGCTATGGTGATGGAGGATGGATGGATCAGAAATGGAACTATAGAAAAGAGGTCCGGACACCTGCCATAACAATGATTTCTCTTTGCTATCGAGGCAGGCGGTGACTCGCCGCCGACTAGATGGGCCCCCGTAAATGCCGTCACAAGAGACAGTCAGGGGCAACACCGGTGTAGGCGGCTCAGGAGTGTAGAGAGGTGTACACCGCTTTCTGCGCAGTGGCTTGACAGCCGCTGCACCAACTCGCGACTTATGCAAATTTACACTTCCACCCCTGGAGCGTATAGCTCTGACGACTCCTCTCTGGACGGCCAGTTAAGGCAAGCCAGAGCTGAGAGTCCTACTGGTCCCCTTGGGGTTCCACTCCGACCGACGAAGACACGCCGGAGGCGGGGACCCTGACCAACTCTCGGGAGCACTCGGGTCCGTGGGGTCGTTACTCCCCAACAGCTCGCCACAAGCTGCCCCCTTATTATTATAGATGTACGTAGGTATACCTACGTGATAACAGATCAGTTTAGAAATTGACCATCATCATCATCATCATCATCATATCAGCCGAAAGACGTCCACTGCTGAACATAGGCCTCCCCCAAAGATTGCCACAATGACCGGTTCAAATTGACCATCATTTGTCATGAATCATGATCATAACACCGTTTTTACACAGAGAGCCGTTACATATCGACAGTTGACAAGCAAAATTCACTAAGTAACAAATGAGCATTTTCACTTTCAGGGACACCCAATTAGCGTGAAAAAACCTTAATTGCAGTCAGCTTTGTAACGGCAGTCAAGTGCAATATTTTTAGGAATTTAAACTGGATCGGCGTTTTAATATTATAATATAGCTTATAGTTTGTAAAATGAACACCAAAACGTTAGGTTAGTTATTATCGAAATTTAGTGCTTAATTGTCTTTACAAAGCTAACTGAAATTAAGGTTTTTTAACTTCACGCTAATTTGGTGACCCAAAAAGTGGAAATGCCTAAATACCTACTTGAAATGAAAAATACTTTATTTCGCTTAAACAATCACTTAAATTAAAGAAAGGTAGGGATCTCCTAGTAAGTATAGGAATACTTGTGACAGGAGATCCGCTCTTCCCTAATGTCTATTAATAATAAAAAAAAAAAAAACAAAACAAACAAGTTGATTTATTTTTTTATTGTTGAATAAAAAAAACAACAACAACAACAATACAAAAATACAAACAATAATAAAAAAAAAAATACATATACAGGGTGTTTTTTTTTCGACCGTTCAAATTCTACGTAGTGAATGTGTAGGTCATACTCACCAACTTTTACTATGGGGACAAAGTCGAAATCGCGAAAAAAAAATCAGTTGTTTCATACAAATTGGCGGCATTACGCCGGCCGAAATGTATGAAACAGCCGATTTTTTTTTCGCGATTTCGACTTTGTCCCCATAGTAAAACTTGGTCAGTATGACCTACACATTCACTACGTAGAATTTGAACGGTCGAAAAAAAAACACCCTGTATATATACATTCTTCTTAAAATAGAATAAACAATAAACTTAAAAATTGTGTGTGTGAGTGTGTGTGTGTGTGTGTGTGTGTGTGTGTGTGTGTTATTTGTGTACGGCTGTTATGTAGTATTATATATTATATTAGTGCTTCAATATCATCATAGTTGAAACCTTTCAGCCAATTAGTTACTGTTTTTTTACAAGTGTGGAATCGTAAACTGAAAATGTTGGTTCGTTTATTAATTTTATTATAGATATGCGAAATAAACTCATACCAGAATCTGTCTCAATACTGGCATACGAGGATGACTAAGAGTAATGTTTTTATAATGAGTTTTCTTTGGCTGCCAACGACATGAAGTCGTCACGTTATAAAGAAACTGGAGAAAACGCTACGTGGTAATTTCTTGTGCCTTGTAAAACGAACATTAATATTACCTCCCCACTGGGTAGTCGCTTAGCGAATGCGATGCCCGACATTGGAGTCTTAGTTGGAGGCAGGAGAATCGCCGCATCCATACAAAGCCACTCCACATTCAACGGCCGCTTGCTCATTTCGCAGTACCTGAAAAAAAAAAGATACCTATAGTCATCATCATCATCATCAGCCTATGATAGTCCACTGCTGGACGTAGGCCTCTCCTATTAACTATGCGTATAGACGCATTAGGAGGTAAATGCCCATAATCGCCACGCTGGGCAAGCGGATTGGCGATCGCAGTAATGTGTCCACTATGATGACGCTGCTGCCCATCATCAATCTTGTAAAATGGTCAGTGACACTTCAATCCCTTAGTCGACTCTTACGACACCCGCAGGAGGAGTTAGGGTGGTGACAAATGTATTCTTACTGCCGTCACCACACGGTATTTTGGTAAGTGAAGCAGAAGAATTATAGGATTTGAAAGGTCATTTATAGTTTTTTTTATGGTTATAAGTGTTTCTGCTGTGTGCCGTAGAGCTAATATGTTTTGGTGTACTAACTGCGCGATCATGATGTAGCTACCTATAGGTATACCTATACTAGAGTGTATTGGAGCCATGATAAAGTCATAGTTTTCAAGCAACACATTTTTCGATCAGAGGCTAAAGTAATAATTTGCCATTTTCTTTAAGACATTTTCTCTGTTATCTATTGATTAGTCCGAGATACGATAAAAACAAAAAAAAACTCATTTACCCTCAAAAAGTCGAGGAAGATGTCGCACTTATATAAGTTATTGATCGGGTGAGAAGCTTTACTAAACTTTTTAATCCTCTAGAAAAACAAAACACTCACCCATCCTTTCGTCAGCCTCTGTAGCCTGGTAGTGACCCTGCCTACGAAGCTGGAGGTTCCGGGTTCGAATCCCGGCGAGGGCATTCTTTGTGCATTTATTTATTACAAATGTTTTTTCCTTGGTCGTGGCTGTGTATGTATCTAAGTTTCTATATGAATCTATCTATTGTATAATATACAATAGATAGAAGCTTGTGCACACCACAAGCTTTAATTGAGCTTACCGTGGGACAAGGTTGATTTGTGTAAGATAGGTGTAAAGAATCTTTATTTAACTCATAAGAACATTACATTCACTTACATGAGTATTATAATTTAAATATACGATATTTTACAATGACATCTTGGCCAAGATGTCCCAAGATATTTATTTATTTATTATTTATCCTCAAGCATATACAGGAAGATGTCATCACACTTGTGGATGTTGTTAGCGAGGCCAGCGGCACGCTAAATTACTACAAAAACTAAAAAAAAACCCTTACCCTCAAACATGTCGTCGCACTTTTTGTGGGCCCTGCCGGCTTTTGGTCTGTTATCTTCTCTTTCTATTATCCTCTACCGGGTTATCCAGAAAAGTAGAAAAAAAACTACAAAAACAAAAGAAAACTCACTCATCCTCAAACATATCCAGGAAGATGTCGTCACACTTGTAGAAGTTGTTAGCGAGGCTGACGGCACGCATTACTACAAAAACTAAAAAAAAAAAACACTTACCCTCAAACATGTCGTCGCACTTGTGGGCCCTGCCGGCTTTTGGTCTGTGGTACATCTTCTCTTTCTGTTATCCTCTTCCGGGTTATCCAGAACAGTAGAAAAAATACTACAAAAACAAAAGAAAACTCACCCATCCTCAAACATATCCAGGAAGATGTCGTCGCACTTGTAGAAGTTGTTAGCGAGATCGGCGGCACGCTGAATTACTACAAAAACTAAAAAAAACACTTACCCTCAAACTCGTTGTTGTGGGCCCTGCCGACTTTTGATCTGTACTGTTATCCTTTACCGGGTTCTCCAGAAAAGTAGAAAAAATACTACAAAAACAAAAGAAAACTCACTCATCCTCAAACATATCCAGGAAGATGTCGTCGCACTTGTAGAAGTTGTTGGCGAGTGCGGCGGCGCGCGCGCGCAGGCTGTCGGCGGCGCCCACGTGGCGCGCGCCCGCCGCGCCGCTCGCGCCGCGCATCGCGATGCCCGCCAGCGTCACGCTTAGCTCTAGCGTCACTAGACGGACTTTTGTGACTCGAGTTAGTATTCCGCTTACCTACCAATGCATACAATGTTTTTCATCACACTTGCCGACATAAAAACGAGTTTTAAGACATAATATTATTAAATGACGTACTGACATTTCTATTACTCCCTAGGGAATATCACTTTTCTATTGCTCCTGCTCCGCGCGCACGCAATGGCGCGCTTAGACAGCAAGTGTGATGAAAAAACACTTACCCTCGAACTGGGTTCTCCAGAAACTACAACAACAAATGAAAACTCACTCATCCTCAAACATATCCAGGAAGATGTCGTCACACTTGTAGAAGTTGTTAGCTAGGTCGGCGGCACGCTAAATTACTACAAAAACTAAAAAAAAAACACTTACCCTCAAACTGGGTTCTCCAGAAACTACAAAAACAAATGAAAACTCACTCATCCTCAAACATATCCAGGAAGATGTCGTCACACTTGTAGAAGTTGTTACCGAAGCTGACGGCACGCATTACTACAAAAATTAAAAAAAAACACTTACCCTCAAACTGGGTTCTCCAGAAACTACAAAAACAAATGAAAACTCACTCATCCTCAAACATATCCAGGAAGATGTCGTCACACTTGTAGAAGTTGTTACCGAAGCTGACGGCACGCATTACTACAAAAATTAAAAAAAAACACTTACCCTCAAACTGGGTTCTCCAGAAACTACAAAAACAAATGAAAACTCACTCATCCTCAAACATGTCCAGGAAGATGTCGTCGCACTTGTAGAAGTTGTTGGCGAGTGCGGCGGCGCGCGCGCGCAGGCTGTCGGCGGCGCCCACGTGGCGCGCGCCCGCCGCGCCGCTCGCGCCGCGCATCGCGATGCCCGCCAGCGTCACGCTTAGCTCTAGCGTCACTAGACGGACTTTTATGACTCAAGTTAGTATTCCGCTTACCTACCAATGCATACAATGTTTTTCATCACACTTGCCGACAAAAAAACGAGTTTTAAGACATAATATTATTAAATGACGTACTGACATTTCTATTACTCCCTAGGAAATATCACTTTTCTATTACTCCTGCTACGCGCGCAAGCAATGGCGCGCTTAGACAGCAAGTGTGATGAAAAAACACTTACCCTCAAACATGTCGTCGCACTTGTGGGCCCTGCCGGCTTTTGGTCTGTTATCTTCTCTTTCTGTTATCCTCTACCGGGTTCTCCAGAAAAGTAGAAAAAATACTACAAAAACAATAGAAAACTCACTCATCCTCAAACATATCCAGGAAGATGTCGTCACACTTGTAGAAGTTGTTAGCGAGGCCGGCGGCACGCTAAATTACTGCAAAAACTAAAACAAAAACACTTACCCTCAAACTGTGTTTTCCAGAAACTACAAAAACAAAAGAAAACTCACTCATCCTCAAACATATCCAGGAAGATGTCGTCACACTTGTAGAAGTTGTTAGCTAGGTCAGCGGCACGCTAAATTACTACAAAAACTAAAAAAAGATACATACCCTCAAACATGTCGTCGCACTTGTTGTGGGCCCTGCCGGCTTTTGGTCTGTTATCTTCTCTTTCTGTTATCCTCTACCGGGTTATCCAGAAACTACGAAAACAAAAGAAAACTCACTCATCCTCAAACATATCCAGGAAGATGTCGTCGCAATTGTAGAAGTTGTTAGCTAGGTCGGCGGCACGCTAAATTACTACAAAAACTAAAAAAAAAACACTTACCCTCAAACATGTCATCGCACTTGTGGGCCCTGCCGGCTTTTGGTCTGTAGTACATCTTCTCTTCCAGAAACTACAAAAACAAATGAAAACTCACTCATCCTCAAACATATCCAGGAAGATGTCGTCGCACTTGTAGAAGTTGTTGGCGAGTGCGGCGGCGCGCGCGCGCAGGCTGTCGGCGGCGCCCACGTGGCGCGCGCCCGCCGCGCCGCTCGCGCCGCGCATCGCGATGCCCGCCAGCGTCACGCTTAGCTCTAGCGTCACTAGACGGACTTTTGTGACTCAAGTTAGTATTCCGCTTACCTACCAATGCATACAATGTTTTTCATCACACTTGCCGACAAAAACGAGTTTTAAGACATAATATTATTAAATGACGTGCTGACATTTCTATTACTCCATAGGGAATATCACTTTTCTATTACTCCTGGTACGCGCGCAAGCAATGGCGCGCTTAGACAGCAAGTGTGATGAAAAAACACTTACCCTCAAACATGACGCACTTGTTGTGGGCTCTGCCGGCTTTTGGTCTGTTATCTTCTCTTTCTGTTATCCTCTACCGGGTTCTCCAGAAAAGTAGAAAAAATACTACAAAAACAAAAGAAAACTCACTCATCCTCAAACATATCCAGAAAGATGTCGTCACACTTGTAGAAGTTGTTAGCGAGGCAAATACTAAAAAAAAAACACTTACCCTCAAACATGTCGTCACACTTGTTGTGGGCCCTGCCGGCTTTTCGTCTGTAGTACATCTTCTCTTTCTGTTATCCTCTACCGGGTTCTCCAGAAACTACAAAAACAAATGAAAACTCACTCATCCTCAAACATATCCAGGAAGATGTCGTCGCACTTGTAGAAGTTGTTAGCGAGGCTGACGGCACGCATTACTACAAAAACTAAAAAAAAAACACTTACTGCCGGCTTTTGGTCTGTAGTACATCTTATCATCAAAAACAAAAGAAAACTCACTCATCCTCAAACATATCCAGGAAGATGTCGTCACACTTGTAGAAGTTGTTAGCGAGGCCGGCGGCACGCTGAATTACTACAAAAACTAAAAAAAAACACTTACCCTCAAACTCGTTGTTGTGGGCCCTGCCGACTTTTGATCTGTACTGTTATCCTTTACCGGGTTCTCCAGAAAAGTAGAACAAATACTACAAAAACAAAAGAAAACTCACTCATCCTCAAACATATCCAGGAAGATGTCGTCGCACTTGTAGAAGTTGTTGGCGAGTGCGGCGGCGCGCGCGCGCAGGCTGTCGGCGGCGCCCACGTGGCGCGCGCCCGCCGCGCCGCTCGCGCCGCGCATCGCGATGCCCGCCAGCGTCACGCTTAGCTCTAGCGTCACTAGACGGACTTTTGTGACTCGAGTTAGTATTCCGCTTACCTACCAATGCATACAATGTTTTTCATCACACTTGCCGACAAAAAACGAGTTTTAAGACATAATATTATTAAATGACGTACTGACATTTCTATTACTCCCTAGGGAATATCACTTTTCTATTACTCCTGCTACGCGCGCAAGCAATGGCGCGCTTAGACAGCAAGTGTGATGAAAAAACACTTACCCTCAAACATGTCGTCGCACTTGTTGTGGGCCCTGCCGGCTTTTGGTCTGTTATCTTTTCTTTCTATTATCCTCTACCGGGTTCTCCAGAAACTACAAAAACAAAAGAAAACTCACTCATCCTCAAACATATCCAGGAAGATGTCGTCACACTTGTAGAAGTTGTTAGCGAGGCCGGCGGAACGCTGAATTACTACACAAACTAAAAAAAAACACTTACCCTCAAACGGGGTTCTCCAGAAACTACAAAAACAAAAGAAAACTCACTCATCCTCAAACATATCCAGGAAGATGTCGTCGCACTTGTAGAAGTTGTTGGCGAGTGCGGCGGCGCGCGCGCGCAGGCTGTCGGCGGCGCCCACGTGGCGCGCGCCCGCCGCGCCGCTCGCGCCGCGCATCGCGATGCCCGCCAGCGTCACGCTTAGCTCTAGCGTCACTAGACGGACTTTTGAAGCTGAAATAAAAACATCATCTTAAGCCGCGTATCCTCGGGTCGAGCGGCTGCCTCACTCCGAGGCTGCGCAAGTGGAGACGCTGCCTCAACCTGAGGCACGCCGCGACGCGAGGCAAATACGTCCCCGCGAGCAGAGTCATATTTTGTCGGTCTCTGTGCCGTGCTCAAAGGCGCCTCAGTCCGAGCCGTGTGTTTAGTGGAGACAGTCGCTCGTGAGGCAACAGCTACGGATCAAGCTGAGGCGACACGCCTCGAGCTGATCCGTAGCCGTTGCCTCAGAGCGAAACAAACTGAGTTTATTTGCTTCAAGTCGCAGCCGCTCGACCCGAGGCTGCCTCTAGTGGATACAAAGCTTTACAACTGTCCGTCTTAACAGACAGGGGTGTCTGTGATTGCGAAAGATCAGGGGCCCGTTTCTCAACCGCTTGGGACTTGTAATAAAAGTGGAAGTCTCCTTTTAACGCCATTAATTCAATAAGAACTTCCACTTGTATTACAAGTTACAAGCTTTTGAGAAATAAGCCACAGAACTATGGATTTCGAATTCAAATCATGAATTTACTTGAGTTCAATACCCATTATACGGATCCTTATCAAACACGGACGAAAGGTTTCCCAATGTCGAAGAATAGTACATAACTAGTATAACTACAGAGGCCGGGACGAAAGGGGTTGCCGGCTGAAGACATACCTATAGACGGATAGGAATGAGGCAGGCAACCTCATTTCCCGCCGAGGTATGTATAATGCTTTTCTCAAACATGCAATGAAATGTCTATATGTCTTCGGCCGGCAACCCTTTTTGCCCGGCCTGTATAGTAATGTACTATATTCCTCATTCCGTACACTTTGTACGATTTTTCTAAATGTTTGTCTTGTTGTAGTGTATTTTTACCTGTGTTTTGTGTACAATAAAGAATTTACATTCATACACATGAGGTCTATAACTGGTCTATAACTTTCTATGTTTACAGCACCGTGTGATGATGTCAGTGACCTTGGATATACCAAGTAGAGCGTTGTAGCTTTGCATGACCGTTCGGACTCAGTTGTTGTGGCGCCATCTTGCGACTGAACAATAGATTTACATCTTACACCACACACACCACACGGTGCACATAAGGTCTACAACTTACTAGGTTTACAGCTCTGTGCGATGATGGCAGTGAGCTTGGATATAAGTAGCGCGTTGTAGCTCTGCACCGATCGTTTCGTCGGGGTGGCTGTGGCGCCATCTTGTGAACTCTCTACTGAAGGCTCGCTAGATGTCGCCGCTAAGTTAGTCTCGTTTTGCTCTGGACATAGTAGCGTATCGAGGAGTTCTGTGTTTACGCCTGAAAGAAAAAGCTTTATTCAGGCTTCCGTAAAAAAATATATACTTGATTGAACTTAGTGTCAATGTCAAGATTTATCTTTAGATTTATCTTTATCTGTGAGTGGACTTGACATAAATTTACTTGCAGTTGCAATGAAACAATGGTCGATGAAGCTAGTAAGAATTTAGTAAGCAGCAAATCAATATAAAATCCGTGCCAGCTTTTATGCACTTCTTTAATATTCTTACCTCAAAGAAAAATACTTATTTCCATGAGAAAGATTGCTGGATTTATATTTATATTAAAAATGTATATGCAATAAAACCAGACTTGGAATGAATAGATCCTAAAAATAGATAGTTAACTATTCTCTAATTATAAGATATAAAGAAATCTCTTACCAACTAAAATCCAGGCAGGCAAGGAGAAAGAAAACATATCCGTTAATAGAAAATCTGAAGTGAGATTTTTATTAAACTAACGGCATCCACGGTCAATTCAAAGCAATTGCTAGAAGATAAGTTTAAGATTGATATTTAAATAAAAATGTCGGAATACCTACCTTTATTATTAATTAACGCAAACAGCAAACATAACGCGAACAATGCCTTATAGTCATTCTCGCTGCAATCCAAAGAATCCAGGATTGTTTTCAAAAACGGTCTCGTCTCTATCTCCCGATTTTCTCTATTAAGTATACTCTCCATAGAAGCTGAAGGTAAAGCAGGTGATCCAGGCGGAACACCGAGCAGCTTTTGTTTTTCTTCATCAGTTATATTGTTAAATTCAGGGCCGGATTTAGAAGAACTCGACTCCATCCCAGAATCAGGCAGCGGGGAGTCAGGCATATTCGGCTTAACTAAAGTCACTGCACTGGAAGACTTAGAAGCTTGAATCTGTGTTACCAAGTCTTCAGTTGAATCGTGAGCGACGCTCGAGGATTCACTTATATGCGACGTGGACGGCAAAGAAGTGGACACTAATTCTGGATCTAAGTCACAGCTGGACTGATCCGTATCGTAACCAAACAATTTGGGACCACTATATTCTGGTGTAGTATAATCCCTTTCCTGGTCTGAAGAGCTTTCCAAAGCCTTCTCCAAACTTAGCTGAGGTTTCGAGAACTCTAGCTTTACATTTGATTTAGCATTGCTAATATACATTTCTAATATCTTCGTAGCTCCATCTTCGAATACTGATAAGTCAGACTGCAGAATTATCCATGCTAGTGCATGTACTATCGGACCATGTGTGATTATCAAAAACACTTGTGATAATAGGAATAGAGACACTACGCACGATACGGACGGTTTGATCTCATCTTCAGATGATTCCACTCTCTGCCTTGAAAAGGTGATTCTAGAAGGCGACATATCACTACTTTTGCCTTTGAGGATTGCCTCCAAATTTCTTGTAATATGCTCTATAGTCTGGAAGTTATCTCTGTTGTATGGTGATGAGTTTTGTCGAGATACTGGTCGTCTTACAGAGTCGGAAGTTAGAGAGTATATGTAGAGAGGCACAAGCAGTTTATGCAAGAGGTGTTCAGTTAATACGTCGTTGAGATCAGGAATGTTAAGGCAAAGTATGTCGTTTATGTAGTGCAGGTGGTCTAAATGTTCGGCAACTAAGTCGTCCAGTTTTTGCTGGGACTGGTGGCTGGAATTTGGATAACAATACGTTTAAAATTGGAAATAGTTTTGTTTGCGATTTTATCAATAAGCATGCCCGGCAAAAAATATTGTAAAAGCAAGAACTACAAATAAAAAAACTAAATATATATAAAAAAAATAAACTCGATTTTGCATTCCTTGTTATTTTTGTTGTAGATGGGTTTTGTTTAATGACATCCTCGTTGGCAATATGTGGATCATTCCAAAATTCATTGCAGAAAATCGTCCATGGAAAGAACAACTCTGTTACCTCAATTGATCACTAACTACTTTAATACTACAAATAATATAAATATTTGTTACTAATTCAGTAATGAAATGAGATATTCGAGATTGTGTAGATTTTGTTAAGTTAAAGCTATTAAATAAAAAAAAAACAATTTCAAGAAATTTCATTAATATAAACATTTTTTCTGGAAAAATGCAACGAAATTTAGAATGACACATGTGCCTAGAGCTCATAGACCAAATATTTAATTTTAAAATCAGTTTTGAACTATATGGGTATGTGTTCAATTACCTCATAATGTGAGCATTAAACATCCCATTTTGTAACTTGCCTGAACTAAATTGGATTTTACGTTTAAACGAATTAAATGTATATGCACAAATGACAAGCAACAAAGTGGGACTCTTTTACTAAACCGATGAGCTAGTCTGTATTCATTATATTATTTATGACAACGAAGATTAAACCGTCACAGAAAATATGGATAGAAAGGTCAACAGTGACGTCATCTATAACAAACTCAACGAAGGTACACAAAGACCTTAGAAATATCTAATAGACGCAACGGAATTACGAATCTTATTCCTCATAAGTTAAGGTTTATTTCTTTTGTCAATATTTCCAACCAGGCCATCATAGATTAGGGTGAAGGTACTTACTCCGAGTCGTTTCGCACGCACGCGTCCAGTTCGAGTATGTGTTTGCCGATAAACCAAACTAGGTTACTAAAGTATGGCGCTGCCGTTCTAGAAACAAAACAAAATATTTGGAATACGTAATACAATAGGGATGATGACTGTAGTAAAAATAAATTATTTAACATTATGCACGACATAATACCCGAAGAAATTATTACTAATATGTAGATTGCAGTAATTTTTGTACAGAACTTCTAATTAATAACTTGAAAAGAACTTAAAAGAGTAGGTAATTTGGCAATACTCAACCGTGACGTCACTTTTGAGTATTTCATATAAAATTCCATAGTGGTGATCGTTTTGACCGTTCGAAAAAAGATGCTGATTTAACTTGCCAGTCATCATGCCTAGTACTATGAGGAAGTTACTCCCTTCAACTAGTGTTCATTCTATAAGGGGTTATTGAAACTATAAGTACGAGTATCTCGTCGAATCAGAACCAAGACTAAATTACCAGCAAAGCTCGTATCACAGTTCCGGTTCGGTACTGACATACGAGGTTTCTTAGAGTAGTGACAGTTTATATAGTGAGTTTGGTTGTCAGCCGGCGATCTGTCTGTTAATTAGAATTAAAATAAATAAATAAATTAAAATGTAAATAGTGATATTCTCGCTGCGTTCACAATAGGTGTAGTTTAGCGAAAAAGTTACTATCCCAATAATTGGTGGCTAAAAATAACTTTCGATGACAAGTTTGAGTCACATAGAGGTTAAATTTTACGTTTAAGTAAGATAGATCCAATGTCGCTACAACAAAAGCTATACAGGTTTATGAATTAGCATTTATTAGCGGTTTAAATATATGTATAGATCAATACTGTCAAATTTTTACTAGGGGACCAATACCAACATTACGAAAATATTAATATAAGAAACCAGGTGCCCCCTATAAAATGTGCTACGGGCATTGTATGCTTAGCACATGATTAGTATGTCAGTACCTATGTGGCCGCGATTTTCCATCGTTTACTAATTATATAAATAAAAGAGGGATGGATAGTCTATCTCGCGGCGACATGTTGTCGCACTATTCCTGCGCTAAGCCTACTGCGCCAGTTTAATCCGGTTCAGATGACAAGAATAGCAGATCAGCACGCGACTGCTACGTAGGTTGCCCTGAAAGTTTCGGGAATCGGAAAAAATACGCATTTTAATGAAATAAAAGTACTTTTATTGTTTTTCAAAGTATTCTCCTTTGTGTTTAATACACTTTTTCATTCTCTGAAACCAGTTTTTAAAACAGTTATTGAAGTCTGAAGTGGGGGTTGACAAAATGGCCATTTTATAAGCGTCGACTGCTTCTTCCGCGGTCTGAAAACGCTGACCACGTAACCGATTCTTTATTTTCGAGAAAGTAAAAAAATCGTTGGGACTTAGGTCGGGGCTGTACGGAGGATGGTCCAGTAATTCGACGTTTTCGCCCTTCAGATAGTCGTCTGTTTTCTGAGCGGTGTGAGGGCTGGCATTATCATGGTGTAGTATAATACGGCGGTTAGGGTTAGTTTTTCGCAGTTCAGCAAAAACAATCGGTAAACAAACGCCTATATACCAATCGGCATTGACAGTTCTTCGATCTTCAAGAGCGATAGTCGCCACGTGACCCGATTTGGAGACAAACGTGGCTACCATTTTTTTGATCGTGCTGCGAGAACGAACAACTTTTGTCGGCTTCGGTTCGTCTTCGTAAACCCAAACTCGAGATTGGTTTTTCGATTCAGGCTCATATGCGTAAATCCATGATTCGTCACCTGACACAATACTAAAAACGGCATTTGAGCTTCCTCCATTAAATCTTTTTAAAGTTTTGCGGCACCAATTGACACGTACCGTTTTCTGGTCGTCAGATAACAAGTGAGGAATCCACCGGGAAAATAACTTCCGCACGCCCAACTCTTATTGTAAAATAACTTGTACCTGACTCATTCCAATGCCTAAAGTCTCCTGAATCTCCCGATATGTAACATGCCTATCTTCCTTTATCAGTTGGCGAACAACATCGATGTTTTGATCGGTAACGGCCGTTTTCGGTCGACCCTCACGTACGTCATCCGCAAGAGACACACGGCCACGTTGGAATTCCGAATACCACCTGTATATGGTCGTCTTTGAAGGTGCTTCACTACTAAAAGCAATAGTTAATCGGTCTCCACATTGTTGTTGTGTTAATCCACTTTTAAAGTCATAATAAATCATTGCTCTAAAACTTTCGCGGGACAGCTCCATTTTCACCAGCGACTCAACGACTTTAAAAAACAATTGAAAATCGGACATTGTTTTTTTTTTCTAAGTGGCCAGTGTTTTCGAATAATGAGACTATGCTTGTAAGAAAGAGGTATAACACATGTCAAATATACGTTCCTAAGTATTAAATTCCCGAAATTTTCAGGGCATCCTACGTACGAGATAATCGAAAACGTACGAGTCGAGTAAGGGCTAAGGATGACTATTGAAGTGTCACTGACCATTCTATGATAGAAGATTGATGATGGGCAACAGCGTCATCATATTGGATACATTACTACGATCGGCAATCCGCTTGCCCAGCGTAGCAATTATGGGCATTTACCTCCTAATACGCATAGTTTAGGAGATGCCTACATCCGTGGACTGAGATAGGCTGATGAAGTATATATGTATAGTCAACCAATTGGAACCCTAGGCCACTCAGGAACCATGTCAAAGTAACATTATCAATCAGATTGTAAGACATTTCAAACGGCTTTTCATTTTGACATGGTTCTAGAGTGGCCTAGGGTTCCAATTGGTCGAGTGTACATGTTTGGTACATACCTGTCTCTAATGAAACGCAGCATACTTGCATCTTGAACTCTGTACACATTGAGGGTCAGTGTCCTCACTGCAATTCGCACCATAGATTCAGAGTGGTTGAAGAATTTTATCGCCTCCGTGTATAGAGGGAAGTCTTTTGTGTGCTGAAAATTATTTCACGTCAATATTTTAGTTTGTAGTAAAAGTAAAGTTAAAACACTTTATTATACAAAAATGATAGAAAAGTATACAAAACACAAGACAAAGGGATCTCTTCCAGCTAACCTTTGAGGAGTTGAGAAAATAAGAGCAATGCTAGGTAGACCGCCTGTTCAAAATTGTAAAAATTAGAGTGAAAATAACTGAATATTACTGTTTGAATGGGATTCATTAACTAGGTATTTATTTTCGTTAACAAATCAAAAATTGCAATCTGTACACTTACTTCATTGTAGAAGAAGTGAATAGTGTGGCTGTTGAGTTTGAAGCTAAGCGTCTTAAGGAACGAAATGTAGTATGCCATCACCTCTTCATCGGAGAAATCAAACTTGTGCACTATTATCGAGTTCACATGGTTATTGCTAAGTAAGTAATCTGAAAATCATTAACACATGTACAGTCAACCAATTGGAACCCTAGGCCACTCAGGAACCATGTCAAAGTAACGTTATCAATCAGATTGTAAGACATTTCAAACGGCTTTTCATTTTGACATGATTCTAGAGTGGCCTAGGGTTCCAATTGGTCGAGTGTACATGGGTGAATCAAGTTTATTCTGTCTGTTATCGCCATAGTCAAGGTCCCCTGAGTAACTCTGGTTTTATGCAAAATTGTAGTACTTGAACTATGTAAACATGTATTTTTCTGGTGTTAATAAATCCTTTCCGTAATGGGCCACCTACAAACATGGACTACACGCATGTTTGCATAATTTTGCATAACTCAGGTGACCGTAACCATGGCAATATCAGTAATAATTATTAGAAGTAATTGTTTGTGTTTTTTTTTAAGTAAAAGGACATACAAATAAATTTCGTACATGTTTTATAATATTTCAGGTTTAAGTTAGTACCGCAACATAGATAGGTACTTACTTAAGTTTTCTTCTCTTTTTTATGTGAGTAACTAGGGACAAGTATTTAGGTATTTTTTAAGTGTTATTGATAAAAGGATATCAAAGTATTTTACTTATATCCCAGTTATCATAATCCACAATAAATTGCTGAAGGAAAGATAATACATGACATGTCAAGCATGAGTCATGAATACTACAATATGATTATCCCCAGATAATACGTGTATAAGAATGAGTGTAAATTGAAAAACTCCACAATTATATAATGCAGGGTATTTGTAAAATACATATAATTGGGCATTTCTCCTCAACTGCCATGACTTTGGTGGCAATGTTATTACCCGATTTCCGTGGGTATCTTATCTTATACATTTTTTGGATATCTTGGTAGTTATCAACTATTTCTACCAATATATCCACAAGTTCATGCATCTCTCACGGGATTCATGTGATAACGCTGCCACCTAAGTCACGGCTGTTGAAGCACTCAATGAAATGTTCAAATATGGCATTTATAATTAAATTTTCTCTGAAGAAAAATATTGTTGATGTTACCAAACCATTTCACATATGTATATCATTTATATGAAAACCTACCATGTAATTGGTAAATAATTGATTTGTGTTAGCCTGATTGACCCAAAGTACCAGGTAATTGTCAAATATTAATTATGTAGGCCAAAATTTACTATAACATATGATTCTTTTACATTAGTCAAATAAAACTAAACTTGAAAACAATCCTAACAATGTTAGAATTTAATGAAAAGATTGAACTATTTACTGCTTCTGGCGAGGTATACAATAACCATTATTGTAAACATCAGTTTCTAATCATTTGTATACTTACACAATGAGGTTTCATTCCTTATATTTTCAAACAATATGTTGAGTGTCTGAAGCAGTTGTACACACACATACGAAGAGCCTCCACACTTCTGTCTCATTATCTTCAGGAAGTAAGACAACATGTTCTTTTCCAAGAAGAAACTAAAACAACAAAAATATACTGTTGAATAATGTGGCAGCAATCAACAACCTGCTTCATCCCACTAAATTTACAAGCATACAATTCTACAAAATTGCCAAATTTTTCTATAAAATACTATAATTTTTTTTGTTACCCTCGCTGGTCGCCTTAGAGAAATATCATGGCCATTAGGGTGGTCCTTTGCTACATGGAAACAGTTCTTGAACGACTACTAAATACAAGGGTCACTAGAAAAGTTTTGCAACAGATAAATAAATATCAACAGCAATATTTTCAATGATCAGATTTTATTAAAAAAAAGTTTTACTGCCAAACATTGCCAGACAGTTTAAAAAGTATATATGTGGTAGGACACCTCTTTGTATATGCACCTATTGCAAAACTTATCTAGTGACCTACGAACTGTTCAAATTTATTCATCAAATAATATTGGTTCCGATGAACTACCAAAAATATATATACATGACACTGTCATTTCAACATTAAGGTTAACTAAATACAAATGACTTCATACAAGAATCTGATCAATTAATGTGCACAAAATTGAGGAGTCTGTAAAGGTGCGTTCAAACTAAAAGAGCATTCGCTGTTCTAACCTCCCACTCTACGAAATTCGATTGGTACACAAAACGTGATTGGTTGATTTCGTAGAACAGGCGCTAGAACAGCGAATGCTCTTTTGGTTTGAACGCACCTTTACAGACTTTATGTTGGAAAACCAGAAGTAAATAATTATATTATATGTTAAAGGTTCAGAGGGATAACCATAGTTGACCATAGTGTTGCAGAAACCAACCAACTTTTTGTCAATCTGACTTAAGCTTTAACATATTGAGTTTGGTCATTTTCTGCAAAACTATGGTCCTCATCATCAGCCTATGACAGTCCACTGCTGGACATAGGCCTCTCCTATTAGCTATGGCTATAGACGCGTTAGGAGGTAAATGCCCATAATCACAATGCTGGGCAAGCACATTGGCGATCGCAGTAATGTGTCCACTATAATAAAAAAGATGAGAAAGACTAATAATTTAAAAGATTAGAAGACAATTAACCAGGGATTGTAACCGGTTTATTTAGAAAAACCTTGAGATTGCCCAATATTTTTGTGTTTATGTAGTTCTCAATACTCTATGTAATTAACAACATTGTATTTTATACTACATTAAAAAAGAATTTATATACTGAAGAATGAAAAAAGAATAGTTCCTTTGTATGCAGAAAAAACTGGTATTGGATCGCCCTGCAATTAACTGAAGCCCAAAAATAGAAAACCAGTTTTGAGTTACACTTGATACTTTAGTATCAAGATAATTTAACTTTAATGTAAGTTTATGTATAACTAAACAAAGACCTAATTAGTAAGAAGCAAAATAAAAACAAACTGCTCACTAACATTATGAAACACGTCAACCTTGACATAAAATAATACTTACTCAAAAACAGAGCTATCATTCTGATCACCCCATATCAATATCTCGGCTATACACCTTAAAGATTCCACCAGAGTACCACGGTTGCTCTCCGACACTGTTGTATTCTTACAGAGAATGTTGTGTAAATACTTTAAACGCTCCAAAGAATGGGGGTTTTTTGGCCGTCCCCAGCCACCCCCGAACCAACTTCTGCTTCTGAACATGTCAGCTGTTCATTTAGCACGGCTCATCGATGAAAACACTGCACATTACGCATTTGGATCCAATGATGCACGTCACTTTGAGTGCTTTGAGCAATTAGCACTTTATATCGTTTCCGTTTGTCCTCACTAAAAGAAAGAGCCAAGCAATTTGTCAATTCCAATGAGAGGTTTCAAAAATTAACACGAAGATACTGATTGCTTTCCCGTATTCGTTTTTTTTTAGTTTTTATATTATAAAGTAGCGTGCCACTGCCTCTGAATCAAGTATCTAACATAAAATTTTGTTATTCTGACATTTCTGACAGCGAAATCGAACCTTGACTTTTATGACATCTGTCAATGTCATTGACGTTTTGTTATTGCTCACCATTTCTATAAAAGAAAACCTGGGTCGCGTTTTATAAAGTTACATTTTACAATTTCGCTGTTTGCCGCTCTAAGGCCGGCCTTGTACATCCGGAATCAGAATATGAATTAATACGCTTAGGCCGGCCTTATACTTACTCTGATTCCGGATGTATAAAACGTGACCGCTGCCAAGACACAGCCAAAGAGATTTTTTTTTAAAAAGCCAATAAACTTCAACTTACAGAGCACGCCATCGCCGTATGTGGTACCACATCAATATTTTTATGTATTTGTTTATCACAAAAATTAGTTCCTTGGTCGTGACTGTCACGGTACCCACATCACAAGTTTGGTGCATGTTCCGAGATATTTATTATTTATATTTTATTTAATTATCATTAGCCAACTGGAGTCCAATGTAGCAAATTATAAATATTAGATGTCATATACCAAAGAAAAACGACCAAGATCACCTATGTCCGAGGTGGGGACATAGGTGATCTTGGTCGTTTTTCTTTGGTATATGACATCTAATATTTATAATTTATATAGTATTAAGTAGTGTGACTACTGGAGAAAAATTAAAAGTGCAAATCAAAATATTTAGTTAATAAATAATTTGATTTGTGTTTTCACAATATGTCCAATGTAGCAATTTAAATAAAGTAATTTCTTGTATATTTACTCCGGATAAGATAAGTAAGTAGGTCTAATTCCTACCCTAGTCTAGTAGTAGATAGAGGTACCTAATAAATTCCTAATGTGAATGTTGTTAAAATTTACGCCTGTTTAAAACTTATGAGCAATAATATCCTTATCGGAAACATTTATCTTTTATATACATAATAAAGCCTAGTGTACTTAAGAACAAACCATGCTTTCTTCAACTGACTTGAAAAAAGTAGCCTCGTCCTTCCGCCTTCTCAATTCGACTGTGTTTTTTTTACGTTTGTTACCTCAGAACGGTCGTCGGGGTGAACGGATTTTGATAAATCTGTGTTTATTTGAAAAGTGATGGTTCCAGAGTCGCATTTTATAAAGTTACAATTTACAATTTTGCTGTTTGCCTCTCTTTCTAGCCAATATG
>JALPQI010023290.1:0-17339 GCA_025490895.1 Thaumatotibia leucotreta
GACCCGGAAATCGTATTGCACGTATGCGAATTAGTCAGAAACGAGTACAATGATGAAAATTGCAAAAAAGTTCCCGCCATCTTGGATCTTAGAATGGACCCAAAAATGATATTCCACGTATGCGAATTAGTCAGAAACGAGTATAATGATGAAAATTTCAAAAAAAAAAAGTTCCCGCCATCTTTGATCTTAGAATGGACCCAAAAATGATATTCCACGTATGCAAATTAGTCAGAAACGAGTATAATGATGAAAATTGCAAAAAAAAGTTCCCGCCATCTTGGATTTTAGAATGGACTCGGAAATCGTATTCCACGTATGCGAGTTAGTCGGAAACGAGTATAATGATGAAAATTGCAAAAAAAAAAGTTCCCGCCATCTTGAATCTTAGAATGGACCCGGAAATCGTATTGCACGTATGCGAATTAGTCAGAAACGAGTACAATGATGAAAATTGCAAAAAAGTTCCCGCCATCTTTGATCTTAGAATGGACCCAAAAATGATATTCCACGTATGCAAATTAGTCAAAAACGAGTATAATGATGAAAATTGCAAAAAAAAAGTTCCCGCCATCTTGGATTTTAGAATGGACTCGGAAATCGTATTCCACGTATGCGAGTTAGTCGAAAACGAGTATAATGATGAAAATTGCAAAAAAAAAAGTTCCCGCCATCTTGAATCTTAGAATGGACCCAAAAATGATATTCCACGTATGCGAATTAGTCAGAAACGAGTACAATGATGAAAATTGCAAAAAAAAGTTCCCGCCATCTTGGATCTTAGAATGGACCCGGAAATCGTATTCCACGTATGCGAATTAGTCGGAAACGAGTATAATGATGAAAATTGCAAAAAAAAAAGTTCCCGCCATCTTGAATCTTAGAATGGACCCGGAAATCGTATTGCACGTATGCGAATTAGTCAGAAACGAGTACAATGATGAAAATTGCAAAAAAGTTCCCGCCATCTTTGATCTTAGAATGGACCCAAAAATGATATTCCACGTATGCAAATTAGTCAGAAACGAGTATAATGATGAAAATTGCAAAAAAAAGTTCCCGCCATCTTGGATTTTAGAATGGACTCGGAAATCGTATTCCACGTATGCGAGTTAGTCGAAAACGAGTATAATGATGAAAATTGCAAAAAAAAAAGTTCCCGCCATCTTGAATCTTAGAATGGACCCAAAAATGATATTCCACGTATGCGAATTAGTCAGAAACGAGTACAATGATGAAAATTGCAAAAAAAAGTTCCCGCCATCTTGGATCTTAGAATGGACCCGGAAATCGTATTCCACGTATGCGAATTAGTCGGAAACGAGTATAATGATGAAAATTGCAATATAAAAAGTTCCCGCCATTTTGAATCTTAGAATGGACCCGGAAATCGTATTGCACGTATGCGATTTGTCAGAAACGAGTACAATGATGAAAATTGCAAAAAAGTTCCCGCCATCTTGGATCTTAGAATGGACCCAAAAATGATATTCCACGTATGCAAATTAGTCAGAAACGAGTATAATGATGAAAATTGCAAAAAAAGTTCCCGCCATCTTGGATTTTAGAATGGACTCGGAAATCGTATTCTACGTATGCGAATTAGTCGGAAACGAATATAATGATCAAAATTGGAAAAAAAAGTTCCCGCAATCTTGGATTTTAGAATGGACCCGGAAATCGTATTCCACGTATACGAATTAGTCGGAAACGAGTATAATGATCAAAATTGGAAAAAAAAAGTTCCCGCCATCTTGGATTTTAGAATGGACCCAGAAATCGTATTCCACGTATGCGAATTAGTCGGAAACGAGTATAGTGATGAAAATTGCAAAAAAAAAAGTTCCCGCCATCTTGGATTTTAGAATGGACCCGGAAATCGTATTCCACGTATGCGAATTAGGCGGAAACGAGTATAATGATGAAAATTGGAAAAAAAAAGTTCCCGCCATCTTGGATTTTAGAATGGACCCGGAAATCGTATTCCACGTACATTCGAATTAGTCGGAAACGAGTATAATGATGAAAATTGCAAAAAAAGTTCCCGCCATCTTGGATCTTAGAATGGACACAATGGCAAATTCAAAAAATGTAGACACAATAAGAGAAAATTAGTATTAGCCTTTTTTTTCTTACAGAGTTTGTTGGATGTTGGACAGAGTAGAGAGCTATTTATTGCCAATGATAGAGTGCCATTAGTAAGAGTTTAATTATTATTTCGCTATGTGAGTTTGGTATTGAAGCGTAGAATAGAAACAGAATGCAATGCTCAGATTACCTTCAATTTTCTATGCCTCTCGTTTCGTTTGTTGCCAGCTCGTCAGATTACGGTAAAGCAAAGAGAATGCTGACGACGGCAACGCCGCGCCGCAATGTATTTGTTATATAATTCGGATATACCCTAATCAGCTATTTATTGTTATCAGTTGTTATGTTACGGGTTCAAATCCTAGCATATGACTTGTAATGTATGTATTTTTTTGTTATTATTAGTGATGTAGGGACTTTTTACTTTTTTTTTATTGTATTTATTAGTTTTTTGGTTTTTTAGACCTCCTTAAACATTTAAAATCAATATATGCAAGATTTTGTTTAGCGACATCTATAGATTATTTCTGTCAAGACTCGAGCAGTGTACTGTTTGTCGCGTATCGAGAAAAACGCATAAAAATATGTACGTGCAATAATAGATGGCGCTGAAATCAATTTATTCCAAAAATAGTTAATTTTTTTATTTACTAATTTACTCTTCTAGAAAGGGTGGTTTTGACTATTTTCGATGTATGATGCTAAATTTATTAAAACTGTGCACTAACAGGTAGTAAATATCTGGATTTCAAATAAAACTAAATCTATTACTAGTCAATCGTGCTCCTAGTGACATCTATTGTAACATATTCCGAACTATTTGAGCCTTCTATGAAACAGACCCTCTATATTTGGGTACTTTGTGGCGATATGTACATATCTATCAAAGATGAAAATGCTATGGAAAGTCAGCCATATTTGTTTACTTTTTTTTTAGATTCTACTAACGATGTAACGACTGGTCTACATCGTACAATTATGTCAACCCTATTTCCCAACATATTCTAACGAACTACCTGCATTAATTCCAAAGGCCAGTTCCGTCTTTAATTATGAATAGCCGAGGTCGGCACGCTGGTAATATCAGATTCCGAGGCATTCTCATCGGGCAGCGTGGGCGAGTCCACATGCCTGGCGAAGGGGTCTAGCCACGAACAATCTAGGTTTAGATACTCTTTATTACTCTAGATACCAAATTTACTAAATTCGCTCTTATTTATTCGTATTCTTAAACACAAGTAGAAACAATCACAAACAATTTAATTTTTTTACATTATTTGGCAACTCACATTTTTTTACATTATTTGGCAGTTTATAACGCTTCTGTGCTCTCATGTAAACTTTTGCAATCACATCACAACGTCGATCGAAACACCATTGTACGGAAAAGGTAATGTAAAGTTTTGAAATGTTAAGACACTCAGTGTGTCAGTACAAACGGAAAGGTACCATGTTAAATGGACTTTTTGAATTGACCTTATGTTCTTTAATAAAGTCTGTGGCAAGGTACCTTTTCGTTTGCACTGAAAATCAGTAGTGATTATGTCAACTAACCGCCTTATTCATAAACGTCTCCTAACTTAGCACGCCGCGAAGTATTGTTTGTCCCTTTCGGTGTTATGATATGTATATAAGATCGAAAGGGATAAACAATATTTAGCGGCTTGTTAAGTTAGATGACGTTATGAATAAGGGAGTAAGGCTCAGAACCGGTTTAAAAATAGAATCGGTAAATGCGGTTTCACTCAAATTATCATTAAAAATGTAACGATTTAAGAACATAATGCATTCATTACGAACTTAATAAACCGGCTTACTGACAATCCGCTTGCCGAAAATTAGCGTTCGTTTAAACCAAACCGTTTTATTTATGTAAACCAAACCGGTTAATAAAAGCACGATTGTTTTTAACTTCCCTCTAAAATCGGTTTCAAGACTAACACCGAAATTAAAATGTTTGTAGTTCATAAATAGTTCGGAGTTCAATCGAAATAAACCGCCATTCACAGGTTGTTTGAAACCGGTTCCGAAGCCTAGAACTATATCAAAATTTAAATGGCGGTTGAATCTCGTCAACCGGTAAGCGGTTGGAATGCAGACACGAGCCGACATAGCGGGGGATGGCGGTATGCGGCACGGGTTGAAATCGGGATGGACTTTGCCGTTGTCCTGGGATAGGGTTTAATAGGTTTATAAGAACATTTAGAACTTTAGAAATGACGCTTTGATTGATTTCTAGTAACCTGAAATTAATGTTTTCAACTGATACATTGGAACAATGTTACACAAATCGAACTAATTCAATGCTAAGCTCATTAAGGGTGCGGCACCAGTGAGGCGGAGAGAAGCGGAGATGTGCAAATTGACCAATTATATTCTTCAAATTCAAAATTCGAAACACTGTCATGCGGTCTCATTGGCCAATTTTGCACATCTCCGCTCCTCTCCGCCTCAATGTAGCCGCACCCTTATGCTTGTGATGTAGGTAATTAGCTGTGAAATGTAATTACATTAAATCAATCAATCAATCATTATTTATTTGCAATAGAACATAACTAAATGCATGCAAATACAATTTACACAAGAAAATCAACAAAATATCAAAATAAGCACAACAAAATTATAAATGAAATAAATATACTTAGCCTAGAATATCATTGATTTACAAGTAAAACATTTAATTTCAGAACTGCTTGTTATAATATATAGAGTCACTACCGATTAAGACTAAGACTCTTTTTTTTTTAACTGACTGCTCAGCAGGCCAACCGCGAATTTCTAAGTTCACGATAGCAGGCCAGGCCTACTCGTAAATTCCGAGGATTTTTCTTTATCACTCCAATGAACGCGTCATTAGAGTGAC
Organism: Thaumatotibia leucotreta; assembly: GCA_025490895.1. Lineage (NCBI taxonomy): Eukaryota > Metazoa > Arthropoda > Insecta > Lepidoptera > Tortricidae > Thaumatotibia > Thaumatotibia leucotreta. Next base: position 4,952 of record JALPQI010023290.1, read on the forward strand.
AGAGAAAAATCCCCGAAATTTGCGGATTTCGTAGTTCGCGGTAGGGCCGCAGATTTGGCTGAAGTGTGTTACGGCGATCAGGATGATTAGCCAAGTTGCCAATCGCTATCGTTTAGTAGCGTATCGTAGTTTTGCCTCTCTGACACTCTTTCATATTAGTGCGACAAAGACGGTTAGCTGCCTTTCGTTTACGATTGACGATTAAGCGTTAGCGATTGGCAACTTTTCAAAGCACCCAGAATTGTTTTGCGCACGCAGGAAGTATGACGGACTATTCAAAAACAAAGTAGTTTTGTTTTCCACTACGAAGACGTACTACGGCGTAGCATTGATAGCACCTCGCCCAAGAAATTTGAATTCACATTCACCGCTACGCTACGCTCGTAGCAGGGATCGGATACCGGTTTTTCCTCTAGGTATATAAAATAACGGTTTTAATTTTTCGTTCTCTTCTCGGTATATAAATTCTCTGTTAATGGAGTAATTTAAAAATACGATGTTGTTAATTTACCTTCATACTGTATTGAGTAATAACGAGTATTAAAACTTTTTAAAATATTACGCTATTCCGAGGATTTTCTAAAAAAGTATCTAAGCGAAACTGTACGTGGACCAAATGCCTTGTAACTAGCTTTATTTGGAATTCCAAATAGAGCTTACGAATAGCATGGATTTGATTCAATTTGATTCCATCTGGGCACCACTTTGTCCCGGTCCGATCTCATTAAGGGATCCGATTCAGAGATTGGGTTATCCCTAGTGCATAATAGGGAATGTGTCAATTCCTGAAGAATTCTTAGTTGAGTTGATTGAAGTTATATGTGATATTATCTAGGCAAAAAGACTACATTGTCGATGGCGCTTACATTATTGTAGGTATACGGCGTTGTAGGTATTTGTATACAAACTTACGAACATTACGCCTTAGGCGCCATCGAAAATGTAGTCCCTTTGCCCAAGTAATATCACATATAATAGTACATTACGACACAAGTGCGAAAAACTAGAAATTCGAAACGAGTGGCGATGTTTTAAAACACGACCTATAGGGAGTATTTTAAATCGACACGAGTTACGAATTTCGTTTTTGCACGTGTCTCGTACGACGTTTTTTAGTGCAGATGGCCCTCCGAAGTTTTGGACCTGACGTAAATTGATACACTTCTCGCAATAGAGTCTAAAAAGGCACCATCTGTACTAAAAAGTTCATTATGTAGTTGTTGTCATAGAAAGTATGCTAGCTTTGAAGTTAGTATATTTATTTACAAGTGATTCGGCAGTAACAGTGGTATTTAGTATGAAAATCGAGCTTTTTCTGAATTAATTTAACCAGTTCAACTTAAACCGGTTACGTAACCCTAAAAAAGAATGGAATAGAAATTAAAACTGAAGTAATTAGGTACATATAATACCTACTTAACACTTTCATTGCTAACGACTGCTACGTGCTACGCTCGTAGCCGATCCCGTGATATTTCCGTTTTGTAGCGAAAATGGACCTCCCACAGAGAACTCCCCTCGGGAGTTCCCGGCTCTCAATGTGCTAAATGTAGGTACAACGGTTTTCCTCGTTTAAGTGGGTAAGGTTTTCCATTCCATTTTGATTTACTGTCATTTGGTAAAATTGGAAAATCTTCCACTTGAAATGTCTATTCTGAAGTTGGGCCAAAAGTGATAATATTCAAAGTGAATATAGTCAAAATTTAATTGTGCTGAGAACCTTTTTAAACCTAATTTGTAATCGTCATAAATTAATTAAGCCAGAGTGGAATTTTGTCCAAGCACTATAAATTAGAAGTTAAATTGCAACGCAAATTAAATAACAGGACTAAGGGCTGAATAAAAACGAACTGCATGCTGGGTAGCATAATTTGTATAGAAAAAGTTGTACAGTTGCAATCGGCCTACATAATATATTATATTGGCTTTGAAACTTCGAAAAAGTTAACTATCACAACAACGCAATTTTACGTTATTAGGTCACTTTCGGTACCGGTGACGAATGTGTACTTAAATTTATGTTTTGTTCATTTTAGTCACTACTGACTGACCATAAGGAACTTTTTGGATTTGTATCATTATTTGACATTTTTACTATTGTAGGTACGTATTTCTTTTTCGCCATTATTCACTATAAACAATTTTTCTAGTTGTTGTATTTTAAATTGACAGATTGTTTCTACTTTGACGTATAATTTCAAGAGGACGATTTTCCAATTTTACCAAATGACAGTAAATCTCCATTTTTTTTCACCGAATTTCAAGAATAATAAAATAGACAATGGTTCGTCCACTAAGAATTGAGCAGGTACTAGCAATGTACAAGTTGCAGAACATTCTCAAAATTGCGGGAATATACTCGGAAATTTTCATGAGAATTTAAGAGTAAGTTCTCATTGAGAATGTTTACACACATAAAGAACATTTTATTTCACAATTGAGTAAACACGGCATAAAATATACCTTAAAAGGCATGTATATACAACGGTTTTGACATGATTAGCTTGCTTGTAAAAATTAAATTACTGAGAACATTCTCTATAGAAGTTTCACAACTTATGAAACTTCTCCTCGGTACATTGCTAGCACGTACTATCAGCTGTAAAAATATCTGCAACTAAATTGGGATCTTGTAAAATAAACTCTTCTAAGCAAATGAACGGTTTCATTGTTGCTTTGAAAGTTAATGTGGTCTGTTTATAGGTTATTTGGGCACAAACGAATGTTCCCATTTATTCCCAAAACGGATTGACTGATTTATTTGCGGTTCTGTCTGTAAAAGATTTGTGATCCTATGATATTAAAAGTTGATTATAACTTAGGGATATTTTCAGGTATTAAGAATTTAAAAATCATTTGAAGTTTCTAATCGAATTTAGTTCTCTTTGGGTGGAATTCGATGTCTAGTTAAAGTGGACTTCAAAACGGCGGCTATATTTGTTTAAATTTAAATTCGTATCAGTAGTAGGTAATTTTGGGTTCCGGAATGGCCAAGAGCATGTCGGGCCATGCTCATTGTATGGTTCCGTAGTTAGTTATTCAAAAACGGCTGGGCCGATTATTTTCAAAATAGTTTTATTTTAAAGTATTCTATAAGCCCACTATTCATGATTTTTTTTGTCCTACTGATCAAAAGTTAGAGGGGAGGGGGCACAATTTTTTTTATTTATTTATTATTATTGATTATAAAAAAACTTTCTTTCAAGACCCTTATTCTTTTTAAGAGACCTATTCAATGATACCCCACACTATAGGATTACAGCGAATAAAAAAATCATCCATAATTCACCAGTTGAGGATTTTTTTTCTAGTTTTTAGTGTACCACTTTGTTGGCATGATTAATATGTATACCTGTACGAGATTGCAGATTTCTAGCATTAACGGCCACTGAGCTATGCTGTGGACAGAGTTTTTCGTTTCTGCAATTTTGGCTACGGAACCCTAAAAAGGTAAACAAACATGGCTGACTTTCCATAGCATGTAACCCCTTTGACACATATCGTGAAACACGTTTGCAGTTACATTTTTACGGTAATACGTAGGTTGCCCTGAAAGTTTCGGGAATCGGAAAAAATACGCATTTTAATGAAATAAAAGTACTTTTATTGTTTTTCAAAGTATTCTCCTTTGTGCTTAATACACTTTTTCATTCTCTGAAACCAGTTTTTAAAACAGTTATTGAAGTCTGAAGTGGGGGATGACAAAATGGCCATTTTATAAGCGTCGACTGCTTCTTCCGCGGTCTGAAAACGCTGACCACGCAACCGATTCTTTATTTTCGGGAAAGTAAAAAAATCGTTGGGACTTAGGTCGGGGCTGTACGGAGGATGGTCCAGTAATTCGACGTTTTCGCCCTTCAGATAGTCGTCTGTTTTCTGAGCGGTGTGAGGGCTGGCATTATCATGGTGTAGTATAATACGGCGGTTAGGGTTAGTTTTTCGCAGTTCAGCAAAAACAATCGGTAAACAAACGCCTATATACCAATCGGCATTGACAGTTCTTCGATCTTCAAGAGCGATAGTCGCCACGTGACCCGATTTGGAGACAAACGTGGCTACCATTTTTTTGATCGTGCTGCGAGAACGAACAACTTTTGTCGGCTTCGGTTCGTCTTCGTAAACCCAAACTCGAGATTGGTTTTTCGATTCAGGCTCATATGCGTAAATCCATGATTCGTCACCTGACACAATACTAAAAACGGCATTTAAGCTTCCTCCATTAAATCTTTTTAAAGTTTTGCGGCACCAATTGACACGTACCGTTTTCTGGTCGTCAGATAACAAGTGAGGAATCCACCGGGAAAATAACTTCCGCACGCCCAACTCTTGTTGTAAAATAACTTGTACCTGACTCATTCCAATGCCTAAAGTCTCCTGAATCTCCCGATATGTAACATGCCTATCTTCCTTTATCAGTTGGCGAACAACATCGATGTTTTGATCGGTAACGGCCGTTTTCGGTCGACCCTCACGTACGTCATCCGCAAGAGACACACGGCCACGTTGGAATTCCGAATACCACCTGTATATGGTCGTCTTTGAAGGTGCTTCACTACTAAAAGCAATAGTTAATCGGTCTCCACATTGTTGTTGTGTTAATCCACTTTTAAAGTCATAATAAATCATTGCTCTAAAACTTTCGCGGGACAGCTCCATTTTCACCAGCGACTCAACGACTTTAAAAAACAATTGAAAATCGGACATTGTTTTTTTTTGTAAGTGGCCAGTGTTTTCGAATAATGAGACTATGCTTGTAAGAAAGAGGTATAACACATGTCAAATATACGTTCCTAAGTATTAAATTCCCGAAATTTTCAGGGCATCCTACGTACCTGCTAATAAATATCAATAATTTTAACAAAATGCACCCACTTCTTCTTCTACCTAGCGTTATCCCAGCCTTCGCCAGGGTCCGCTTTCCTTCTACATTTCCTCCACTTTGCACGATCCTGGGCATCTTCTACTGTAAGCCTAAGTATTCACACTCATGTCAGCCTTCACGACATCTAGCCATCGCTTCTTTGGTCTGCCGCGGGGTCGGGGGTCGTCAACAAAGTGTACCCATTTGCCTAATGTATATATATCACTAATAAATAAAGTAACTATCTAACCTACTGACACACTGTAACTGTGCTGTGCGACCAAACAACATGGCGTGCGGCGTTTTGTTTCGTCACTATGTTGTTTGGTTGGCCCTGTACACACGGGTGGTATCATTGTCGGGCGTTACACACTCAGCCGCTTGTTTTGTGTTTTTTTTTTATGTTTTTTTTTATGTTATATTTATTTTTAAGTTTTTGTATGTAATAATTTGTGATTTGTGTATACATTTGTTGGTATTTTTGTTGTATTAAGGTCTATCCTATCGTCAGTGTCTAACTCAAATGGCCAAAACGGAAGACCAGCGCTGGCTCTGCTGGCAAAATGCTGAGTTTTGGGCATTTCGGGACAAAATTTCGTGTTTACTGTTTTGTTTTGTTTGTACTGTGTTCTTGTCTCGAATAAACGTTTTTCTTTCTTTCTTTCTAAAAATAATCGTCTTCCATGTCCAAGCTGAAGCAGGTAAAATGTTTTGACATATTTGCCCCAATACCGGTATTAAGTAACAAAAATACAGCCACGGCCGGAACGACCCAGATCCGTCAAACTCTTAATAAATTTCATTTTACTGGCTCAAGAGATATTTCGTGCATCCATTCTCGGTAGGGTAATGTTTTAACCAAGTTTTATGAATCTCTGGGCTGTAAAACTGTCATAAAAGCTGTATTCATATTTATGACAGCATTCAAATTGTAGTTTTTCAGGCGATGTTGCTACTTTTAGGTAGTAGAGTTTTATGTGCCTATGTTAGGCGGAAATTAACTAGAGTAATAACAATCTATACAAGGTGGCCGAAACTTAAGTCCATTCCCGTCAGAATCCACCGGGAAAATAACTTCCGCACGCCCAACTCTTGTTGTAAAATAACTTGTACCTGACTCATTCCAATGCCTAAAGTCTCCTGAATCTCCCGATATGTAACATGCCTATCTTCCTTTATCAGTTGGCGAACAACATCGATGTTTTGATCGGTAACGGCCGTTTTCGGTCGACCCTCACGTACGTCATCCGCAAGAGACACACGGCCACGTTGGAATTCCGAATACCACCTGTATATGGTCGTCTTTGAAGGTGCTTCACTACTAAAAGCAATAGTTAATCGGTCTCCACATTGTTGTTGTGTTAATCCACTTTTAAAGTCATAATAAATCATTGCTCTAAAACTTTCGCGGGACAGCTCCATTTTCACCAGCGACTCAACGACTTTAAAAAACAATTGAAAATCGGACATTGTTTTTTTTTGTAAGTGGCCAGTGTTTTCGAATAATGAGACTATGCTTGTAAGAAAGAGGTATAACACATGTCAAATATACGTTCCTAAGTATTAAATTCCCGAAATTTTCAGGGCATCCTACGTACCTGCTAATAAATATCAATAATTTTAACAAAATGCACCCACTTCTTCTTCTACCTAGCGTTATCCCAGCCTTCGCCAGGGTCCGCTTTCCTTCTACATTTCCTCCACTTTGCACGATCCTGGGCATCTTCTACTGTAAGCCTAAGTATTCACACTCATGTCAGCCTTCACGACATCTAGCCATCGCTTCTTTGGTCTGCCGCGGGGTCGGGGGTCGTCAACAAAGTGTACCCATTTGCCTAATGTATATATATCACTAATAAATAAAGTAACTATCTAACCTACTGACACACTGTAACTGTGCTGTGCGACCAAACAACATGGCGTGCGGCGTTTTGTTTCGTCACTATGTTGTTTGGTTGGCCCTGTACACACGGGTGGTATCATTGTCGGGCGTTACACACTCAGCCGCTTGTTTTGTGTTTTTTTTTTATGTTTTTTTTTATGTTATATTTATTTTTAAGTTTTTGTATGTAATAATTTGTGATTTGTGGATACATTTGTTGGTATTTTTGTTGTATTAAGGTCTATCCTATCGTCAGTGTCTAACTCAAATGGCCAAAACGGAAGACCAGCGCTGGCTGGACAAAATGCTGAGTTTTGGCCATTTCGGGACTAAATTTCGTGTTTAATGTTCTGTTTTGTTTGTACTGTGTTCTCGTCTCGAATAAACGTTTTTTTTTCTTTCTTTCTAAAAATAATCGTCTTCCATGTCCAAGCTGAAGCAGGTAAAATGTTTTGACATATTTGCCCCAATACCGGTATTAAGTAAGTAACAAAAATACAGCCACGGCCGGAACGACCCAATTCCGTCAAACTCTTAATAAATTTCATTTTACTGGCTCAAGAGATATTTCGTGCATCCATTCTCGGTAGGGTAATGTTTTAACCAAGTTTTATGAATCTCCGGGCTGTAAAACTGTCATAAAAGCTGTATTCATATTTATGACAGCATTCAAATTGTAGTTTTTCAGGCGAAGTTGCTACTTGTAGGTAGTAGAGTTTTATGTGTCTATGTGAGGCGGAAATGAACTAGAGTTATAACAATCTATACAAGGTGGCCGAAACTTAAGTGCATTCCCGTCAGAATTGCTCCCTCAGGGGATTTTTGGGAGTGTTAGAAGGGTCAATATTTTTTTGAAATTATACGTTGAAATAGTTCTAGGTGCTATATTAAGTATGACTAGTTCGGTAGCTTGAAACATTTCCAAAAAATCTCTTAGGGTATCTATTTTGCATCCCATAACCTCATTGGCAAAGGGAATGCATTTATTTTTTCGGTCACTCTGTATATGCTTGGTACATTCATTGAGTTCTTAACTTATTGCATAATAAGGATATGGAAAAAGAGATATTAATAATGCTAGCAGCAAATGTAGTTCTTATTTAGAGTCCACAGAAAGCTCGACTGTTCTTATTTTCAAATCACACTGCGTTGCCGTAATTTTTTTTAAACAAAGAGTTGATGTCTAGGGCAGAAATTAGATCATGAGTTTTCAAATGTTATGAGACAGAAAATAGTAACGTTAAGTATAAGTTTTTCATTTTAGACCCCAAAAATATGTTCAGTTCAGCTGAATACTACTACCAAAATTTACAGTAAGTTGTGGATCAATGAAACAACTAAATTTCAAACCATTGTATCTCTGGTGTTTTTGAAGTTACGAGTGAGATATTGTGTTCGAAGATAAACAATTTAGTTGGCTATCGAATCGCATTCTTGGTTTCTACATATTTTCAATAGTATATGTGGTATGCAACTTTAAACAAAAAATGAAATTTGTTTCATTGTGTCCTCGTGCATGTATTCAATGAAACACCTGAATTTTTACATTGAAACAGATGTAATAAATCCAATGAACTATGAAACAGACTTAACTAACATTGGAACTGTGTTATATGTAACATATATATAAGTACGCTTACAATGAATACAAAATAAAGGAAAGTTGATAATAACGGTAGGCTGAAGTAGGTTTAGTTTAGTAGGATTCCAATTTGTTAAATTATTAATAAGACTACTGAAAGATATATGAAACCGAAAGACTGTTTCATTGTATATAACCTAAGTTTCATTGCAACTTAACATTGTCGTCGATAACTGCGACATATTGCAAAAAAGTTATGTTTTATGTGTCCTCGTACTATGGCTGCAACCCAGGCGAACGCGGGAGGGTCCTAGGCATCTCCACGATAGATATCATACACTTTGTGATAACATAAATATCATGTTGTTTTATTGTGTACGTATGTTTTATTGTTAAACATATTATTTAGACTATTGCCATCAATGAAACATAAAATTTTTTTACCTGTCCTATCTCAAACAATTTGAAAGTTAAAAATCGTATATTTTGCCATAAAATAGACTAATAGTCATCATTCTTTATGGTGTGTAAAAAAGTGGCTCTAGTTCTGAAAATTGCGTATATATTCTTAGAATGTTTTTGATAAAAGTGTATTGTTTCAATGTGTACTAATAAATAGTGTTCAGTGAAACACCGTGAGTTGTTTCATTGTAAACAAAAAATATCACGGGTAACCAACATTGAAACAGAGTTACATATACAGTAGCCAAATAGGTTATTATAATATTTTGTGGTTATTCTTAGTAAAATTCCTGGGAAGATTAATTTATTAACAAATCTTTATGACATTGGCGCATTCAACAACCGAAAAATGTACACATATTAATACAATATACAGGGTGTGGCCTGTAACAGGAGCACAAAAAATATGTACAACACACAAAAAATACAGACACATACAAGACAGCAATACAAAAAATATGTTTTATTACCATTATTACTACGCATATAATTTTACGAAATATTAATATATAATTTTATATTATAAAATATAATTATACTAGTCAACAAAAAATATCAAAAATGTACTATTTAGACTCTCTTGTACCACCCGGGTTTAGCCACATAACCAGATATTCACCAGCAGGAGCTAAAGTGACCATTTTATTGTACTTATAAAATTTGTCACTCTAGCTACTGGTCAGTGTTTAACCCTAGGTTATACAAGTGGGTCTTAATAGGTTGATAATGAGGTGCTAAACATGAAACATGTTTAATTGAACAGTCTCATAGAATAGTAACCTTTTGCAATTTCACATTCGGTGTACAATAAAACTATACAGTACACAACGAAACATGGACCTGTTTCATTGTACATTACATAAAAATGTTTCATTGCTCACAATGTCTGTTCTCTCACAATGTGTTCTGGTGTCTCAACACCAGGGTATTATTTTAAACTAAATAAAAAAACTAGGCCAAAACTTGAACTAATTTTAAAAGTATTTAGCTTAAGATTAACTTGAATATATATACAATACGACAAAAATATAAATACTACCAAACTATTCTCTGTATTCTTGCGAAAAATTACGAAATGTAAATAAAAAAATTTACTTTTCCTGGTTCAATTTGCTTTGAAGCATGTAGCGATGTGCTCCTTCTGCGATCGTCGCTCGCACCCTGGGGAGTTGTGGAGGGTCCCTAAGCTCGTCCTTGTTTGATAGACGGGGCTAGCCGTTAAGGTCAGGTTTCCGAGATATCGCAAAGTTTCATTGTGTCCGTTTGTGTCAATGTTCCACAACTAACTATATTTTTTTTAAATATATAAATAAATAAATATTTTTGAACATCTTTACAAAATCGACCCAGTCCCACGGTAAGCTCAATTAAGGCTTGTGATGTGGGTACCAGGCGACGACATATATATAATAGATAGAGACATATCTAATCACGCCCTCGTTTGAGTGACAGAGAAAAAACCTCGAAATTAACGAATTTCGCTTTTCGCGGTAGTAGGCCAGTACCCGCCGATAAAGTTTGCACATCGGTCTTTGGAAAGAGACAAACAATATTGCATAAACGTCACATATGTAAGAGAGGGACAATGCTCTATAAAGCCGAGTCTCTTTCCAGAGACCGATGTGCAAACTTTATCGCCGGGTACTGCATTTTTATTTATCATCACATCATCATCATCACCAGCCTATATTAGTCCACTGCTGGACGTAGGCCTCTCCCATTAACTATGCGTATAGACGCATTAGGAGGTAAATGCCCATAATCGCCACGCTGGGCAAGCGGATTGGCGATCGCAGTAATGTGTCCACTATGATGACGCTGCTGCCTATCATCAATCTTGTAGAATGGTCAGTGACACTTTAATCCCTTAGTCGACTCTTACGACACCCGCAGGAGGAGTTGGGGTGGCGACAAATGTATTCTTACTGCCGTATTTAGATATCGCTTATGGTAACACAAAATAAATGATCGCTTAAACTGCCGTGTCGTTTCAAGGGTTTCGTATTAGCTGAACTCGAAATTACGCTGACGTGGCATTTTGAGGCGATATTATTCGGCGTGATGAATGCTTCATTTCGGCATATAGGTACATAAGTATCATACACTGTAGCACTGGCAAAGATAGGTTAAATTTTAATTATATTAAAATGACTAAAATTATACATTGGCAGCGGCTTTATTTAAGGAGATAGTAAAATATACAGGGTGATTACGGGGTCATGGTCCCAACTGGGAAAAACCATCTTACGACTCGTAATGAAATCGTTCTTAATTATATTTTTAATTCACTGGGTCATCCGTATTTTACAATATTTGTTATACATGTAATGCTAATATATTAAACCCTGTTTAACTATGGATAACATGAATTCATAATTGATAAAATCGTCGAAGCAGCAGCATAGTCGTAGTAATCCATAAATTATTTATGTAGGCATAGGTATATATATTATATACCTAACCTACAGGGTGTTTTTTTTTCGACCGTTCAAATTCTACGTAGTGAATGTGTAGGTTATACTGACCAACTTTTACTATGGGGACAAAGTCGAAATCGCGAAAAAAAAAATCAGCTGTTTCATACATTTCGGCCGGCGTAATGCCGCCAATTTGTATGAAACAGCTGATTTTTTTTTCGCGATTTCGACTTTGTTCCCATAGTAAAAGTTGGTGAGTATGACCTACACATTCACTACGTAGAATTTGAACGGTCGAAAAAAAAACACCCTGTATAGTAAAAAATCTTGTTCTTAATTATCTGGCCACGACGATGGATACGTACAGATATATACCTACTTAAATACATAGACACCACGACCAAGTTACAAAATATTTGTGATAAATAAAAAACAGAAATAATGCCCTCGTCGGGATTCGAATCCAGAACCTCCAGCTTCGTAAGCAGGGGCACTACCAACTACGCTATTGAGACCGACAAGAAGGCTTACAACATCGATACAACATAAACAAACGACAAAAGCCAAATATTGCAACCCATTATGACGAGTAATAATCCGCAACCAATCTCGTCGTCCATTATACCACATACAATACTAATGCTGCTATTATGGTAATGTTTTCCTCTCCCTACTTTTATTTGAGCTTATTTATAATTCGTTATCTTATATTTCCTATAACGATACTCGTATTACAGATATTTTACCATTAAGATTTGGTACCCTGAGATTACTTTACCTTTTCATAATATATGATATCATTTGCTATAAACATTACATTAAGGACAAATAAGGAAGTCTGTTTTGTCAGTTATGCTATTAGAACAATATGTTTAACAATACATAATATATAAGATTGTTATGATACCTACTGAATAAAATGTGAAAGGCATTTTCCCTAGTGAAAGCAATGGTTCACTAATTGAAGAAAAATCTATAAATGCTTCGACTGGAAAACGCGTATTAACTAATGAAAAAAAAAATCTAAAAATTTTGTGACGGGTTTTTTTTTCGATATAATTATTTAATATGATAATTTTATCTTAACCTCTTAATAAATAACTATCTGTATAAACCTGTACCTATACCACCCGTTCGTTGAAAGTAAAAAAAGTATACAAACCTGCAAACTCGCATTATTTCAG
>JALPQI010023291.1:0-16198 GCA_025490895.1 Thaumatotibia leucotreta
AAAACCAGTTTAAACGTAAGTAATTTTATGTGATGTCAGAACGGTATTTCGTGAAAATTATTTGTCATTTATCACTTGTTCTTATCCCGCTTATTATATTTTACAGATCAATGATGCTCGTGTCGTCACTAGTGTAAAATGTGACTGCGTTTACAATCAGAGCAGCAAATGCAAACATGTTAGTGCTTTGATATCATATATTAACGACACCATCAGCTTGTCAAAGACAAGTAATGAACAACAGTGGGGCAAACCTAGTGTTCGTCAATTTGTTCAAAACAAATATTCCAAAGGAAGATATTTTGAAGACATGTTCCCTCCAGTTGCAAAGAAGAAATGTAGTCTAGTGCATCCAGTAACTCACTATGAATTATCTCAAGAGTCATCTTTAAGGCAAGTTTTGGAAGCAGGAGCACAATGCAAACATGTGACTGATGTGAAGGAAGTGGTAGCAGAATTATTAAATAGAGTGGAGTCACTTTTGGAGCAAGAAGATTGTGTTGCGTGTTTAAATACTTTTTCTATATTTAAAACAGAATTTGAATCATATCACAATGATTACACCCTAGCAGATAATATAAAATTATATTATGAGAATCATGTTGTTGTCTCGAATGAGGATATCATTAAAATGTGTTGTAACACAATCAATCAATCGGCATGCACAGATTGGTATGCAATTAGACATGTCAGAATGAGTGCAAGTAAAAATGTACACAGTATTAAAACCCGTACAAGTAAGAGTATTGAAAGTTTAGTATGTGATATTTTAAATCCAAAGAAAGTTGATTGTGATGCGACCCGATATGGCATATGTAATGAAAAAAAGGCTATAAAAGTATATGAGAAATTAAATTCTTGTCAGGTCAAAAAAGTAGGTGTAATAATATCTCAAGACCAACCCTGGTTGTGTGCAAGTGTTGATGGAGTTGTTGTGGAAGATGGATGTATATCAAAGATAATAGAAGTAAAATGTCCAATTTCATGCAAAAAAAAGTGTGTGGTAGATTTTGATAATCATATATGCAATGTAGGATACTTAGAGTTCATTAATAATAATGTAGAAGTAAAAAAAAGCCATCAATACTACACTCAAGTACAGACACAAATGTATGTAACTGGAATGACTATGTGCGACCTTTTTGTTTATACGCCAGTCATGAATGGTAGTGTAATTGTACATGTTAACCGTGATGATCCTTTCATTGAAGGAATTATTTCTAAAAGTGAAATGTTTTATTTTAAACATTATTTACCAGCACTGTACGCAGAAGTTATTAGTAATGATAATGACAATGATTGCAAAGATTTGCAGAAACGTTCTTTTACAGGAAAAAATGTAGTGAATTTGTTCAAATAATTGGAAGGCATTGATTATCCATACCATTGAACACCTAAAAACCTAATGTTATCAAATCCACCAGTTTGTCTATTTTTACCAATAAAAATCTCAGAGTATTAACTAAAACTAAGAATAAAACTTTGCTGAATTTGACCCTAATTACTTAAGTAAATATTTATATTGAAGAAACTGTTTCATTTAATTTTATAAAGGGTAGGCAGAGGGATTATATTATATTTAATAAAAGAAGACTGATTAAAATTTAACAAAGCCTGTAATTACTTAAGAAAATATTTATATTAAAGAAACTCTTTAATACTGTATTACATGTCATATACTTGAGAAAAATGACCAAGGCATCTAGTGTCCAACTCTTTAATCTCATAAAATATAGGCAGGGATTATATTATATTTAATAAAGAAGACTGATTAAAATTTAACAAAGTCTGTAATTACTTAAGAAAATATTTATATCGAAGAAACTCTTTAATACTGTAATAGATGTCATATACTTGAGAAAAATGACCAAGGCATCTAGTGTCTATTTCTTTAATCTTATAAAAGATAGGCAGGGATTAATTTATATTTAATAAAGAAGACTGATTACAATTTTAGAAAGTCTGTTTTATTTACCAATAATAACAATTACATAGTTTTATTAGAGAATATGGGAGGTTGTAAATTAACTAAAACACAGCACATGTGTACTATGTCATCAATACATGAGAATAAATTATGAGGAATTTTATCGAGAACCCGGTACACTCTTAATCTTTGCATAATTCTTTCTACGTGAATTCTTACACGAGCAATCTCATAGGTATTTTGCGTTTCTTCTTTAGAAAACTCATTTTTCTTCATTAAGAATGGTGGCATAACAATTTTAACTTCTCGGCCACTGTCATCTAAAACTTTTTTTATTTCAGGAAAACCTTTATCGGCTAAAACTACATCTCCAGCTTCTAAAAGATCAAGCAATCCAGATTCCACAGTCATGTGTGAGTCGGTTTTCCTCCCACCAGCTACTTTAGATTTGAAACATATAAATCCTCCTGGTGTAATTCCTATAATAACTTTTGCAGTAAATCCTTTTTTGTAATGTGAGTAGCAAACCACACGGTCATCAACTGCTGGCGGGATTTCAATCCTAAATTCAGTACAGTCAATAATTACTCTAGTATCGCAGTAGCCTGGACTAAAACACGCTGGCATTGTAGCTCGTACTGTCGCTTTATCTGGCCAAAATACTAAATTGGCAGTTGCAGAAGTTAAATCTTGTAACATTGATTGAAATATTCTTGAAACTGTGGTTCTATGTACTCCAAATAATACACTCAATGCTGAAAATGTCAAGCCAGTTTTCATTTTCATTAAAAAAATTAGCAGGCGGTCTTTTGTAGAAACTGTACATTTTTTACTTTCTAATTTGGTTACCAAGAACTCAAAGTTGTTAAATGTCACACCCGCAAGATCAAGGAGTTGTTGATCATCTTTTACTGATGATATACCAACAAACTCTCCACTATTTGTTGATGTTGATTGATCCTTGTATGTTTTTTGGTTGGTGCAACAGCTTTTGTCTGTTTTCTTTGAAGTATTTGTTGGTATGACTCTTGATATAGATGCAATATCTACTTGAATTTCAGCATCACAGTGATCATTATAAATGTATCGATTGCACGTGAATGTAGTTTCTTTTAATATCAACTCAGAAAACACATTAGCTTGACATCCTTTATCGGTCACAAGATGTCGGGGTTGAATAATATCATTCTCTACTTCGTTTACCATTTGGGTTGATGATGAGATTTTTGTGGTTCTTAGGACTTTGGAACGCGCATACCTTGCCGATATCTGGGATTCATTAACCTGCTTTTTACGATATATTGTAGGAAATATCGTGGGAACATAACTAGGACTTAGTTGTTCCTCTGATTTTCTTCCGCCAATAAAATGATCACTACAAATTGTGTCGTGAGGTTTCGGAGACCACGGTGTGCCATCAACACTGAAATGATAAAATATGACATGTTAGTTGACACTTCCAAAAATATAAACATGTAAATCTTCCAATAATATTGCAATTTGAGGTTATGTTATGAATACTTACTTTTTCCTTTTGACTGCATTTATCCATTTCATTCGCTGTTCTATTTTATATGACGCTCTCGGGAATATATAAAATTTGCATTTGCTATTTCCGCCGTTATTATTACACCCAACAACGCAACAACAGTTATGACCCATTTTTTTGCTTCGTTTTATACTGAAATGCTTCAATTTGACAGCGACTTATCCCGATTAAGTTCCAATTCTTGCCACGTCGTGCGCTGCGATCGTTTCCTTTACTCCCACCACCCGCTTCGCACATAGCCAATATCCGTGGAGGCGGCCGCGGACGAACTCGGCCTCCGCTACTCGCGCCTGCCGCAACACTAGTCTGTATTACTTACCTTGTTACTGTTACTCTAGCGTACGAATGTATGCGAGATTACTCAATAAATTATTTTTCTCCAATATGCTCGGAAATGTTCGCATTAATGTAGCAAAAACGAAACGCGAAGTACCTTCTTATGTACCAGCTCAAATTAAAAAAAAAGATTTTCATTATTGTACAGTTTTTGCGGCCGCGAAATTGTACTAAAATCCATTAATGTATTGTTTTTTACTTCTTAAAAACTACTTTTGGACTTTGAAAAAAATGCATACAGCCAAATTCTAAAGCCACGACCAAACGCCTGGTCTGGATAGAGCGAGAGACGGCGATCAAATCTATGGCCGTCTCGTTCTATCATGAGTTACAAACGCCTCGGTGTGTCAGGTCGTGTAGGTACGGTTTAATGAAACCATAGATATCGTTACTATTTTTTATGAACGACCATGCATTAAAAAAAAGTTTAGGCGGGAATCATAAGAGATTTTTTCTTTTCAATTGTTATTCAATTTGCAAGAAGAATTACTTAATCGATTGTAATAAATTTTGTTTTATTTCCTTGCATGTTTGGAGAAAAGTCCTATATGTGCCTCGGACGGAAATAGAATTTCGTGGATTCGTATGTAATTGTCGGCCTCAGCTTCGCTTCGTCCGACAAAAAATACTCATCCACGAAATTCGCTTTCCCGGCCTCTGCAATAATGTACTATTCTTAAGTTTGTTGGAGTATTATTGGTTATTGGTTAAACATGTGTGATGTTCATGTTGCGCACTAGCTTTAGTTAACATGATGCCGGTGACACAGCGTCTGTGATCAAAATTCTGACTTCTATGCCAGTGACACACATACGGGATCAAAATAACTTTATCCATATGCTGCTAGTATAGATGGGTATTTCTCAGAGCGCAAACGGACATCTCATTCATCTGGCCATATTTTTTTGGAAGTGGCTGCATCTTTTGGTACCATTTTCGGTCGTCAGATACAGGACCCGTTTCCTCTATAAGACCACCAAAACCAACCTCAAATCATTCAGCCACTTCCAAAAAAACGTGACCAGATGAATGATATGTCCGTTTACGCTCTAAGAAATGCCCAGATCAAGTTCTTATACTCCAAACGGGATCAAAATAACTTTATCCATATGCTGCTAGCATAGATCAAGTTCTTATACTCCAATGCCACTGGCATTGAAATACGAACCGGCATAGGAGTACAATATTTTCGGTCATACATCGGTGTCACTGGCATAGGAGTTCTTTAAGATAATTTCGGTCAGCAAAATATTAGCACTTCTAGAAACAGTACCGGGGGCGAACGTATTAATGAGTTTAGTTTCATTCGCTGCCAGGGGCCCAGAAACAAAGTAGTATGAAGGTGGATTCAATTGTAATTGGCAGTGTTAATAAATAAAGGAACTTAACCCTTTAACCGCCGTGAATTTTAGATCATGCGTGCCCTTAGCACCGATACAAAATTACTCCACCTAAATCACAACTTACATTTGTATGGGACAAATTTTTAATTAAAAACCAAATCAGTCCTTTGTCTTATTTATAAGTATCATACTGCCGAGTTGAGCTGGATATTGGATTTATGCGTCGTTGGACTAAAAGTAAATATGGCGATGTATAAAAATGTCTACGTATAAAATAAAATTGGTCAGAGTGTTAGAAAGCCAATACTTTAGAATGCTTAAGTCTTATCAAGTCGGAATATAAAAATGACTACTATCAAATTATAAAAATGTTTATGTCTTATCAGGTCGAAATATAAAAATGACTACTTTCAAAGTGTACAAATGTCTAAGTCTAATCAAGTCTTAATATAAAAATGACTACTTTCTTTACTATAGGTCCAGGATTATAATAATACATATACGGATCAAATTCATCACCACCAACAATCATATACAGGTGGACATTTTTATACTTCGTCAAAATTATATACGCCCGAACTTATGCAAGTGGACATTTTTATACATCGCCATATTTACTTTTAGTCTAGTGTCGCAACATGTTTATATTTGGTCTAATATACAGGTGAACATTTTTATACTTCGTCAAAATTATATACGCCCGAATTTAAGCAAGTGGACATCTTTATATATCGCCATATTTACTTTTAGTCCAACGACGCATAAATCGGATATTGATTACCTCATAATCAGACTGCAGCGGTTAAAAGAATCGCGAACATATTACGCCATATTTGTAGCCCTAATTTAGGCAAGCATTAAAGTAACCAAACATGGCTACTACGTATCCATTACATAATTTTTAAATTCTAGGGTCGCGTTTTATAAAGTTACAATTTTGCTGTTTGCCTCTCTTTCCAGTCAATATCTGCGTATATTAGAGAGGCAAACAGCGAAATTGTAAAAAGTAACTTTATAAACGCGACCCAGGCGTATACATATCTTTGTCGACTGTACAAACAGCAACACTCCTAAAGGACCATTAAAGACAGAGCAGAGAGAAAATGAAAGAGATAAATATAGTTATATTATATCAACTTCAAATTAAACAATACACGGGAATGTTGATCGTTCGCACTGTTCGCAACTTGGTCGAATAATACAAATCGGGTTCCGAAATCTTATGAGACTAGTATCACGACGTCGGCCGAACTCTGCTGACCAATGGGGCAGGCATTGCTACGGTTAACCAATGATCGCTCGCGGTTTCTTCAGAAGGTGACATTACCATGGTTACGTAATAACAAAAACGTTTAACCAATCGCGATTTTTCCGGAAGCTGACGTTACTATAGTTACGTTACATATAACATCCGCTTTCGTCCTGGAGACGTCAATCTAACTTCAGAGCCGGTAATTTGACCGCTAAGCTGCTATGTAGAAATTTTCGTTCATTTTCCTTTCAACGGCTGTCACTGTCAGATATTTTTTCAAAGTTAGAATTTCAGCCAGAAACTATCAAGTCTCTATTAAACATTTGTATGGCTACTGACAGTTTAAAGGATTATAGGTAGACTGTCAAACGTCTATCTACCATATTTCCACAAAGGTTACATAAGTATTCAACTAACGTCAAACTAAGATATGTGATGAATTATAATAAAGACAGCAATAGCATTTGTCTCTGTCAATGAAAAAAATAATTTGAAATTGCCCGTTTAACACCGCCCTGAAGCCCATAAAGAAAAAAAAACATGGCTATTTGTAAAAATATCTTGACTTGGAAAAATACCTCGCCTATTAATGTCAGATAAATCATGAAATCCGATTTGATGAAACCGTGATTTAATTACTAAACGGATTTAGACAAATCTATGAAGAACTGTCGTTATCCAGTTTCCACAAGGAACAACGACATCTAGCGTCTAATCATGGCCGATAGCTAATTCTTAATTTTTGTAAACGAAGGAATTTTTATTATGTCAACTAGTTTTCAAATACTGAAATTTTGACGCAACAAAGATTCGATGACATATCATCGGGGACCATCGGAAATGTCGCGATCGTGCCTACTAACGAAAAATACCGAACCCATAATATTACACGACCAAATTGCATCCTTTGCCAAGTGGCTGAACATTCCTATGTAACTGACATGTGACTGTAAGTGTGATTCTCTTTCATGCAATATTTCCAATTTCTGAAGTGTATACCTAGCTGTGTTGCTGTTTGTACGACGACGCTTGGTGACGTATTTTTTTGTACACACCTATTTTGTGGATTTGTTATTTTTTGTTATATTTAATTTGTGTAAAAATATAGAACACAACTTGAGCGAACTATAGGAGGCAGCTCAGGCAGGCCACATTTACCAAACGACACAATCGAGTTGTATCCAACATGAATGCACACTGTCTGTATTTTTTGACTGTAAGTATTCTTACTGTATAATTACAGTAAAAAAGAAACTGTTACTTTATTTATACTAGGTACTGTGTGTGGGTGAATCAACTTTTTTCTGTCTGTTATTGCCATGGTTACGGTCGCCTGAGTCACGCTGGTTTTATGCAAAATTATGACACTTATATTATGCAAACATGCATGTAATGTAATGTAATGCATGTTTGTAGGTGGCCCATTAAGAAACGGACTTAACAATACCATAAAAATGCATGTTTGCATAGTTTAAGTAGGTAGCATAATTTTGCAAAAAACCAGCGTGACTCAGGCGACCGTAACCATGACAATAACATACAGAAAAAAGTTGTTTCACCCATGTATGATTCGAATTCACACATTGATATTGATAATAGAATTGACAGTTGCTGTTTGTAGTTATGATTATGAAGGAATGTAAGAAGGGTCAGATAAATACTAAAAACGAAAATACTTTACAATAAAAAATTTATTGATATAATAATTATTTATTTATAACAATCGAAAGGGGCGCGGGCCCTCAGCTATACTACCTTGACCTTACTCCTTTGTACTTCCTACGACACACATTATTGCGAGTCCCGGAGCCCTAGGGCCGGAAAGAAAGCTGTAAAAGTGTAAATAATTCAAAATAAAGGCCCTTTAAAACGTTCACACATAATTTTGAAAGCGGGGGCTGCCGGGACAAACTATTATAGTTACCGATACAATTTTCAATGTAGAATTACCTCATTAGATATATTTACAATGCTAAAAATTCCAGTTTTATTAAGCTACTCTCGAATCTGCTTTACTTTTATTTAGAGCAATTTTACAGTGCTATGGACAAATTAACAAAGTACAGCGATTACAATATGTAAGTTTTTGGGTAGAACGGACACGAGACTAATGAAATCTCGGGTTTACGAGATACTAGGTACTTATCAATTAAAATATAAGCACAAGTAGGAACATTTCATGTAGTATAATACAATTTTCGAGAGCAGCTTGATAGAACAGCTCCCGGCCTAACATGCGTGTCAAGAGATGATTACATTTACTGCAGTCGACGCATAATTATGCAACATTCATTTTGATACATTCTCTTAGGTATATTCAGGTATTCTCAAAGATTATTTGAAAATTCGAGTAAGAGATGTTTGCGGTCGTCATTCGATTAATACAACATTGAATATACTTGTCGTCAACTCGTCACTATAAAAAAATATCATATCTTGCACTGACAACCAAAGAAATTTTACTTTTTAACTTTTTCTTTAGTAGCTACATATGCGAGTTGCATAAAGAGTTAATAGGTTCAGTTGTGTAACGGCGTGAGATACTAGATTTTGTCAAAGCAGTGACGATGTTATCTGGTTTAAGTATAATGATATCGGTACAACATGTGGTCAGTTTAACGCACATACGTTAAGAATTACATTATCCTAGTTACTTCTACAATTTGGGCACTGTCAGTGTTTTATAACACTAATATATTACGCGAAGAAAACCTACACCCGGTATAATCACATCGCATGTTAGACCGATATGAATCGGACAAGCGAACCTCTAAGTAAGCTCGGAGGTTGGGGTTGGTACAAAAATAGAGCGGGTAGCTCGCTAAAAAATACTTTTGCTCGCTATCATACTTAATTCTCTTGCCTTGCCCGCCACTTCAATTACAACCGTAATAACCGCACAGTTAAATGTTTTTTTTTTTCGTGAAGCCTGGATCCTACGATTACATCCTTAATTTTACTGATATAACATTTTAAGTTTTTTCAATCGCAATACGCACTAAAATAAATATAAGGCAGGCCTCACGCGTTAGATATTACGGCATCATGAACATAGTTATATGTATTTCAAAATGAGAGGTACAACATACATGCATACAGAGTAGTAACTGTGTCTCTTGGCACGCAAAGAATAATACCAAGTATTCGGTTAGTTCATTATTTTCAAGTCATTATTTTAACAAAATCCAGACTTGAAATGCGTACATTCATAGTTCATATAAATCAATAAATAAACAACATACCCAGTTTAAGTGTGGCTTTGAAGAAATAACGCACGAGAATCGTTATAATATAAATCGCCCATTTAAAGTAAATGTACGTTAGTACACGTCTTACAATTAAGATAGCTAATTACTCTCAATTTAGTTAAAACTAATTATAAAGAAACCACCCAACTCCCGCATCGACTCTAATCGATAATCTATCAGTCGTTTGGTTCCTACGCCTACATCACTCCTTACGAACGTGTATTACGTGCCCATACCCTATAATGAGGACCGCGACCTTACATTATTGCACCGAGCAAGTATCAACCAGAATATCGTATGGCATTAATAGCCCATGTATATCTAACTCCCCTTATTACACGATTAAGAAACGTTAATTAGGAATTGTTAAGATTTGAAACGATTGTCCAATAACGTAGATTTTTCAAGAAAGTATGTCTTGATTGAGCATTTATTCTCACAATATACATATCTCCGCTGCCCAAAGGCAGAAGATAGTTTTTTAGTGATATGTGACAAAACCGTAATCTTTAGTGAACAAGCCAAGCGGTTTCTCGTCAATGAAACATGGGTCATTATTTTGTTTACAGTATGCAACAAAGTACGTATCATATGAGTACCTATGACTTTATGGTGCACGGTCCTCCTAACCCTATCTTACCTACGAATCTGATCGTTCATATAATCTCAGCCCCACGCTCCAACATTCTTCTCGACACGATCCAGCTGTAGAAACACCCATGATAATAGCATGTAATTACGATACAAAGACCAAAATTATCTGTTAAAAAGTTGTAAGACTTGAGCTCTACTGAATGTCTCTGCAACTGGAAATGACAGCATAATTTTACAATCATTATAAGATTTACAAGTCGAAAGAAATGAGTTAATTTTAAAATTATGTTTCATAACATATCTACCCTTGACTTGTAAGAGCGTTCTAATATTAATTTCAAACTCTTTGTAGCAAAATCTATTTTCTGGATCTGCATTAAATATAATTACAGTCAAAGTAGCTTTACATAAATATGCTGGAGAATGCGAACGCTCGTAAAGTCAGCGTTTGTGGTTCCTGTCGAAAACATTTTGGTTAAACAAATGAAATATATATTGCACAAGACATGGCACGCTTTTTACAATATTCCGTCATTAATTTTGATACAAATTAACAGTTTTCTACCAAGTTTATTTCCAAATCCTTAGGACCTGAAGTTTGGCTGCAGATGATTATGAAATAACAGAAACCGAAAAATAATATTCTATTATTGAATGCAGCGCATGATTCACAAGCCAATTTACATACATTTAACTTATACAATATTTTATTACAACAGTTAAATGATAGTTAATATTTGGCAGCCGCGTGTAGTCGTTATATAAAATATGGAGCGCACCGCCCGCCGATCTTGGTGAATTACATTATACAAGTATTATAAAGACGGTATTCTAGTATTAGAAAACTATTTCCGAGTCGTTTTTATCATATTTGAGTGTAGGTTATCTAGACGGAGAACAATTTGAACGGCATGTCATAAACATCTGGAAATGGTTTGTCGCTTTAGCTAGCGTGTACAGCTATATTATTAGCATTGTGCATTAAGCTCGGGTCTTAGCAGTTAAATTCTGTAAAACTAAATATTAAAAGCCTGTGCTCAAAATTATTAAGTCGAAAATCTGTGAAATGGCCTAGAATTATCCATTATCGGCTCTGTACTATCATGACATAAAATAAGAATAGGACTCAAATACTAATTCTGTTGGACGGAAAATCTGTAAAACATCCAGGATCATTAAGTAATTCACTTGATATGGCTTAGAACTCCTCTTGCTTGAAAAGTAGATACTTATTGGTATAGTAACAATAAAATTACTTTACAATGTAGTATTACATAGTAGTCGTTTCGTAGGTATTTTACAATCATGTACTGGGAGCTGTTTCAGAGCTTCATATTTAAAATTTATTTTGATTACGATGCAGGCAACGTTAAATCAAACGTAAATCGGTATATGACCCAAGGGTTCGAAGATTTATTCGATATACTACTAGCACGTAGCGGCGCGTCTTACAAATCATATACAGTGTGTAAATCTAATACGTCATCGTAATACCAATACCTTGTAATCATGGATTACAAGGTTTTTTAAAAGTTACTCTTAATTTAAACACCACAGAATTTTTTTAAGATTATCGGAGCAGCAATGTAGGTACGAACATTTGTTATTGTTGATTTGGCAGTTATGTCATCTGCTTTTGAAATTAGCTGTCAACGAGTGCTTAACTCGCGTATGTTGCTGTACATTGCGCGCCGAATTATTTTGTATGAAAAATTTTGTTGCTCTGATTTTAATTAAAAGTTATTTGAATGTACTTATTATGTCGTAAACTAACACCCATTAAGAGCTTCGCCCGTGTTAGACTTACACCCTGTATAATTGTTACAACCCATGGGGTATTATCATATAATCTTTCATAAGCGATGAACGAGCAACGGAAAGAAGTCGATCGACTTATCTTCAGTTGGAGTAAGATCAGTCTTGCGGTGAATGTCGATGCTTGTTTGTGGTAGTAAGGTTGTGTTGGTTCTGGTGAGGCTCCCGGTGGGCGCAGGGAGCGCTTTCTGTAAACAAATACATGCTATATTTAGTATGTTGATTTTAACCATTTGACAGCCAAGAGGCGAAACGATATGTTGTGACACTGAAGCCAGGAAATCATGATTTTTAAGCGAAATTTTAATTTTACGGCGTCCCGCGTAAGTTCCTACTGCATTGGCGTGGCTGTCGGCCAGCGTCATTGGCGTCGTATAGTTACGATTTTCCGTTGCCGTCTATTGGTCAAATGGCTAAAAGGGAAACGTCCAGCGAGATAATATTACAATGTCATACATGATATAGTCAGCAACAAAATCTAACATTTTTAGTGAGAGTCAGAATGGCGGGTGTACCTCTACAAATACAAAATTCGACTATACTAAATAAATGTACTCAAAATGTACTATTTAGTACCTATTTAAAAAAAAATTGTACCCCTCCGTACAAAAAGTTATTACAATGTTCAGGTACACCCGCCGTTCTGACTGTCAAGATGGCGGGTGTATGCTGGTTTACCGGGAAGCTATTGACTATCGACAAATCCTATTGACTCAAAAAATGTACTAAATTTGTACTTTCATATGCAGTTTAAATATTAGTAATATAATTGGTAATCGCGGAGTTATGCAAATTTACTTTTTTCGATTCTGCGCAATTTTGCGTAGCAACACGGGATCTTACATTTTGAGTACATTTTTTTAGTATAGTCGAGTTTTGTATTTATAGAGGTACACCCACCATTCTGACTCTCACCATTTTTATGCATTTAGGTTCAACATTGGTAAACATTTGGCTTACTACACATTTGTAATACTTTGGAACACGAAAACAAGTCCATCACAGGCTATATCCGAAGACCTATAATTGACTTTGAGCGGAAAATGAAGCAAGACACGCCATATAATACACTATAGTATCAGACATCGGAATTCTGGTAGCATTTTTGAGCTGTCATAGGGACTTCTCGGTTATCGACTACCGATTATACATATGTATATCGATAAATACCAAACACAATGTAAAATAATTAAGATTACAAATAGAAGTAAACAACAGACGGTCTTATCGCTAATGAGCGATCTCTTTTGGATAACCTTTTGATACCAACTTTTAGGAAAATAAATATAGAATTTAAAATAATAATATTTTATTAATCATTATTATTTGTGGATTTTTTATGGCTATTAAACATTTTTCGGAAGAAATTGTTACGAGAATTGCTATTTAACATTTTCAGCCACTCAAAAGTTACCTAAACGAGATCGCTCTCATGAACGATAAGACTGCTTATTATTAACTTCTACTTGTAATCAATTATTTTACGCTGTATTCTATATTTATCGATATACTTATATATCGGTAGTCGATAAACGAGAAGTCCCTATGACAGCTCAAAAATGCTACCAGAATTCCGATGTCTGTATAGTATATACGCTATTTATAGTATAACTCGGGGTTGCCAAAAAAATTGTGCATTTCCACTGCCAGTAACGTTTTGGGAAGCAGAATAAGCGCTTTCCGGGATTTTTTAAAACAAAGTATCAGAATTAGTATTTATAGTAACACCTTGTAAATAGGTAAGTATTTTCAAAATATACACATCGTTCTGAAACTTCCAAAAACCTCCTTCCTAGGTCGTAGAGTCCATAAACCACAGTTATCTGCTCGTGACTCACACTAGCAGCGCGGGCCCCACAGCCGCAGCGAGTAGTCGTCGGAGGCCGAGGCCAGCACGTCGTGGTGCACCGGGTTCCACGCCACGGCGTTCACGCAGCGCGAGTGTCCCGCCACTACCGCCACCGGGTGTGCCCTAGCACTGTCTCGTAACTCACACTAGCAGCGCGGGCCCCACAGCCGCAGCGAGTAGTCGTCGGAGGCCGAGGCCAGCACGTCGTGGTGCACCGGGTTCCACGCCACGGCGTTCACGCAGCGCGAGTGCCCCGCCACTACCGCCACCGGCTGTGCGCTAGCACTGTCTCGTAACTCACACTAGCAGCGCGGGCCCCACAGCCGCAGCGAGTAGTCGTCGGAGGCCGAGGCCAGCACGTCGTGGTGCACCGGGTTCCACGCCACGGCGTTCACGCAGCGCGAGTGTCCCGCCACTACCGCCACCGGCTCCTCGCCGGAGATGTGCCAGATGTACACCTGGGGACAAACGAGGCATAGATAAATTATTGACAGCTTAGAATAGGCATGATGACTGGCAAGTCAAATCAGCATCTGTTTTCGAACTGTCAAAACGATCACCAATATGGAATTTTATATGAAATACACAAAAGCGACGTCACGTTTGAGTACTGCCAAATGACCTACTCTTTTATGTCCTTTCAAATTGATTACGTAGGTTGCCCTGAAAGTTTCGGGAATCGGAAAAAATACGCATTTTAATGAAATAAAAGTACTTTTATTGTTTTTCAAAGTATTATCCTTTGTGTTCAATACACTTTTTCATTCTCTGAAACCAGTTTTTAAAACAGTTATTGAAGTCTGAAGTGGGGGTTGACAAAATGGCCATTTTATAAGCGTCGACTGCTTCTTCCGCGGTCTGAAAACGCTGACCACGCAACCGATTCTTTATTTTCGGGAAAGTAAAAAAATCGTTGGGACTTAGGTCGGGGCTGTACGGAGGATGGTCCAGTAATTCGACGTTTTCGCCCTTCAGATAGTCGTCTGTTTTCTGAGCGGTGTGAGGGCTGGCATTATCATGGTGTAGTATAATACGGCGGTTAGGGTTAGTTTTTCGCAGTTCAGCAAAAACAATCGGTAAACAAACGCCTATATACCAATCGGCATTGACAGTTCGGCATTTATTTATTTATTTATTTATTTATTTATCTTCAAGAGCGATAGTCGCCACGTGACCCGGTTTGGAGACAAACGTGGCTACCATTTTTTTGATCGTGCTGCGAGAACGAACAACTTTTGTCGGCTTCGGTTCGTCTTCGTAAACCAAACTCGAGATTGGTTTTTCGATTCAGGCTCATATGCGCAAATCCATGATTCGTCACCTGACACAATACTAAAAACGGCATTTGAGCTTCCTCCATTAAATCTTTTTAAAGTTTTGCGGCACCAATTGACACGTACCGTTTTCTGATCGTCAGATAACAAGTGAGGAATCCACCGGGAAAATAACTTCCACACGCCCAACTCTTGTTGTAAAATAACTTGTACCTGACTCATTCCAATGCCTAAAGTCTCCTGAATCTCCCGATATGTAACATGCCTATCTTCCTTTATCAGTTGGCGAACAACATCGATGTTTTGATCGGTAACGCCGTTTTCGGTCGACCCTCACGTACGTCATCCGCAAGAGACACACGGCCACGTTGGAATTCCGAATACCACCTGTATATGGTCGTCTTTGAAGGTGCTTCACTACTAAAAGCAATAGTTAATCGGTCTCCACATTGTTGTTGTGTTAATCCACTTTTAAAGTCATAATAAATCATTGCTCTAAAACTTTCGCGGGACAGCTCCATTTTCACCAGCGACTCAACGACTTTAAAAAACAATTGAAAATCGGACATTGTTTTTTTTTTCTAAGTTGCCAGTGTTTTCGAATAATGAGACTATGCTTGTAAGAAAGAGGTATAACACATGTCAAATATACGTTCCTAAGTATTAAATTCCCGAAATTTTCAGGGCATCCTACGTAAATAGTAGTTCCGTACAAAAATTACTGCAATCTACATCTTAGTAATAATTTCTTCGTGTTTTATGTCGTGCATAATATTAAATAATTTATTTTAACTACAGTCATCATCCCTATTGCATATGTATACCATTCGTCAATAAATTAAAAAAAAAAATGTAAACCTTAAAAACTTGCATTATCATTATTTCATAATCACGCACGTTTAGAACACAATCTTGGTTTTATTACCAACTTAAACCCTACCTTGAGTTCAAACGTACATTTTGTATGAAAATCATTGATATTTATTAGTGCCAACGTAACATAGCGGACGT
>JALPQI010023292.1:0-16574 GCA_025490895.1 Thaumatotibia leucotreta
ATCGATACCTTTGGGTTCAATTGTCGTAAAGGACATTTTGGCGAAAATGAGTTATATATACAGTTTTGTTCAGAATTTCAAGCGCTATCGATCTGTATAGTTAAAGTTTTTATAAAGATATCTCTTAAAAAGTTGCCTTTACGACCAAGATTTTCTACTATGGACTTGCAAAAATAGCTTAGCGAATGGGGCGTAAATATCAAGTCATTTATCATAAATATTTTTCTGTGTCGTAAAGGAAATGTACAAATAAAAATAGTGTCGTAAGTGACCTAATACGTTATGTGTTTTCCTTTACGCCCTTACTTTTTACGATTATTATCCGTCGTTCTATGGCCAACTTGGGCTTAAATAACAAGTTTTTTCTTCGTCGTCCTTTACGACCGGCTTGAAAAATTAATATTTATATTTCTTATACAATCACTATTGAATAATCCGGGTGGTAAAGGACCGAAGTCATTTTTGTTGTTGTTTATTACCATAAATTTGTTTGTACACATACAAAAAATGTATGGGAAATATAATTAATAGTCATTCATGTTAAATCAACATAATTCACATCCACACAACTTTTTAATCTAAGAAGGGACTGCTTTCGTAGTATTTATGTAAATAAAATACACTAAAGGTAATCAGTAAACTGTAATCAGCCACTGTCCAAGTAACTAGTTTATACATATACATGTAATATATGTGACGGTAATTCAGAATCTTCAGTAAATTCAAAGAAATAAGTTGGAATAAAATAATATCTGAAGACTTTATAGTCGTACCTAGTGTGTTTTGTTTACATATACTACGAAACCGTGCCACATTGCCATGTGATGACGGTAGTAAGAATACATTTTGTCACCACCCCAACTATTCCGCGGTAAGTGTTGGCTAAGGGTTTTTAGTGTCACTGACCATTTGTTTATCGAAGATTGATGATGGGCAGAAGCATCATGATAGTGGACACAGTACTGCGATCGCCAACCCTTTTGCCCAGCGTGGCGATTATGGGCATTTGCCTCCTAATGCGTTCATACGCATAGGTCAAGGAAAGGCCGTTTGTTCAGCAACGGAATGATATAGGCTGATGATGATATTCAACTGCGAAAGTGTTCCCCTGCTAGAAGTAATAGCTTCTACGTTTAAATTACTGTTGAGACAGCGCAGCACTGAAACAATAAGTTTAAAATTGTTGCAAACATGTTACATAGTTTTGAAGCAAACAGTGTTTCCATACTTATATGTTGTCTAGTTCTTTGTTATGACTAAATATTTAGAGAAAATATACTACAATTCTAATCCGGCTTTCATTCGCCATATTTTCTACGTTTTAATAAATGTTTTAAATGCGTTTTGAGCAAAATAAGCGGAAAACAGTCGCTATTTGTACCATTTTGCCTACATTTACGCCCCAAATTTGTAAGAAAATTATCTAAGACCGTCAATTACGACCCTATCAACTCTAATTGCTCAAAAAAATCGTGGGTGTAAAGGACATACATAGCATTTTGACGTGTCCTTTACAACATCTAACTTCTAAGCCATTTAGCTTATCACTACGATTGCTACACCAGGTCAAAGATACCAACAATCTACATTGTTTTCATATACTCGTCACAAATATAGGTCAAAAAATAAAAAAGTTATTGACAGTTTTCTAAAAAAAATTTGTTTTTTGCTTCTCCTGAAAACCTGCATTTTGTCCTTTACGACAATTGAACCCAAAGGTATCGATATCTGATATCGGGCCTCTTCAGTTAATAAAAGTATGCAGATATCATTTTAATCAAAATGACAATTTAAATATTGATATATTTAATATTGATTTGTATATTTTGCAAACTATTAACCCTCTAATGCATACGAAGCCAAATATGGTTTCATTGGTTTTGGACTCTATTGACTGCTGTTAGGGTTAGGGTTCAAATTTGAAATGCATTTTTGCCTGTCTTATGCATTAGAGGGTTAAAAAAAAACGCGTAAATACCCGTTTAAATTAATTTTTTATTTTAATTGAGGAGTAAGTACCTAATATTTATTTATGCCGAATAACATTTTAATGTTGTCAATCACAGTAACATTGATATATTTTTAGTCGATAAAATATTTTGCTACATCACTTTCGTATAAATGCCCCGAGTTATCCCAGGTATGCTTACGAGTAATAGTACATTTCTGAAAATTTTCTCGGTTTGTGGTTTTATGTTATCGTGTCACTTTCGAAAGAATGCTATTTCCGGTACTTTGTTGCTAGACCAGCAAGCTAGTTTGAGATTCCATCAAAATATTAAGTTAAGTTGTCGAATTGGCAACAAAAGATGTGGAATTTAAT
Source organism: Thaumatotibia leucotreta (assembly GCA_025490895.1). Classification (NCBI taxonomy): domain Eukaryota; kingdom Metazoa; phylum Arthropoda; class Insecta; order Lepidoptera; family Tortricidae; genus Thaumatotibia; species Thaumatotibia leucotreta. The sequence goes on from JALPQI010023292.1 coordinate 2,324, forward strand.
GATATGAATTTATGAAATAAAACTATGAAAACGGATAAACTCGCGTATATTAACTAATTTTAACTTCATTCCGACGTTTCGAACACTTTACAGGGTTCGTGGTCTGCGGATGACTGACAATGGAGGAAATTTGATAGATCTACCTCCATCAAAATAAGAAAGATAAGTACAAAACTACCCACCAAAGAAAAATTACTAAACCACAGACAATAAATTTCCTCCATTGTCAGTCATCCGCAGACCACGAACCCTGTAAAGTGTTCGAAACGTCGGAATGAAGTTAAAATTAGTTAATATACGCGAGTTTATCCGTTTTCATAGTTTTATTTCAAGAGTAATACTCGCGGTAACCGAAGAAAATGATATGAATTTAATGTAATGTCAACATCTCGTTGTAAAGAGGAAAATAATTGAGCATTTTATTTAAATTTGCGATATGTAAGTAAATAAACGATATAATAATTCTTAATTTAAGGCTTGTGACGTGGTTGCCAAGCGACGATATATATAATAGATACATAAACACATACACAGCCACGACCAAGGAACAAATATTTGTGATAAATAAATACACTAATAATGCCCTCGCCGGGATTTGAACCCGGAACCTAGGCTACGGAAGCTGAAGGCTGGATATGAGTAATTGAAAACATTAATTCTATTTTTCATAAAAGGGTATGGATACTATGGATTGGAGGACCATCCGAATACGGCAGCGCATACATAAATTGACAATAACAGAAAGACCCAAATTATGGTAAACACACAAACGACATTTTAGTATGTTAGAATAATTTGGTCAAAAGGGGTTATAAAAAGGAATTTTATTCAGGTTCAATTCACTCTCGTTACGCATAAACGAAACCTTTTTTGGGCTATTTTGTGGAAAAATGAAAAGAAGATCTTTTGATGTTTTCATTTTTTTTATTGAACATTGTACGAGTTTGGCGCGGTTATTACAGATAAACAGCTTTCAGTATTTTTATACATTGCCACCGTGTTTTTTTTTAATTCCGTTAAATTGGAGCTACCTGGTATATAGCTTTTAGTCAAACACAAAAAAATATTTTTTTTTCTTTTCATACATAATAAATGAAATAGTAAGTGTGAGAGAACCTTAAGAATAAGATCTCAGGATTGACTGACGGCACATGTCAAAATAAGTAACATTTAGGATGTAATAAAATAAAGGTTGCAATACACTTGTTCAGTCATTAAACTTGTTTTTTTATAACATAATAACAGTAAGAGTTAAGAAACTCATATCTTAAAGAAATTGATTATTTTTGACTTAAATAAACATCCCTTTAATTTAACGGAAATCAAAAAGAACACGGTGTATAAATACATCTTAATGCTATCTTCTACGTATACCTACTAATTGTCAGTAGAATGTTAAAAAATGTAAACATACCTAAAAACTTGCATCATTCGATAGTCACGCACTTTTTAACCGACTTCAAAAAAAGAGGAGGTTCTCAATTCGACAGATTTTTTTTGTTGCATGTATGTCACCCGATATCTCCGAGAATTGAGAACCGATTTTTTTTTGTAATCGAACGTTTATAAACGGTCCGGTGGCACCAAGTTGGGGTCTGATGATGGTATCTTGAAGAAATCGAGGGATCTCTTCAAATGTTATAGCTTTTAGTCTTTTGTAGTTACCTATGTATGGCACTTTTAGTCATTTTAATTTACAAGCATTTCCATTCAGAAAGTAGGGTTAAGTGTTTTGAATATATTTACGGAACTCTATTGCCTTGACAATAACGTCAAGTAAATATTTTTTTGGTACTTAAACCGAAATTACGCTTTTGGTCGCACGTCAACTCTATAAGTCCACATTATGATTAAAAAAATCAGATGAAACGTACCCCCATAATACTGTTTATATCAATGTTATTATATCTGTTTTAAATTATATTTTAACTTTGAGAATTTCCGGTAATAAAAGTTAAGTCCTATTACTGTTATTATTTCTTAGTGAAGTAAACTTGGATAATAATTGACTTACGATTTTATTTGACAAGGGAAAAAGAAACTCTACAAAAAAACAAGTCCTTTAAAGTTGTTTGTTTATGAACAGGTTGTTTTTTTCTCAAAAGACGTGATATAGAATGGGAAAAAATTGTCCCATAAGGATAATGGCCCGGCCACGACATTGGTCTAAGGCGACCGACGCCGAGCGAATCCATGAGTTGGAGCGGGATGCCGATATGGGTACTCCCTCTTGCACGTATGAATTACCGCTAAGCCGGTCGCCTTAGACCAATGTCGTGGCCGCGGCATAAGTAACCTGTAATGGATCAATTTCTGTACCTACTGTTTTTTTTATGTGACGAAGGTAGACAAATGAACTCTCAGCCTACCTGATGGAAAGCAGGAACTGAGGCTCATGGACATAGTGACCAAAAAATTGCCTATGCGCTGCCTACCCTGAGGACTTAGATGGATTGCTTCTATCTATCCCAGTAATTACATCACAGACGTTTTATATTAAAGTTTTTCATAAGTCCACTATTAAAGGCAATTACAAACTGTAAATTTCTAGTACTAATGGCCACTGAGCTATGCTGCGCACAGACAGACGGACAGACGGATATGGCGAAACTGTATGGGTTCCTAGTATACTGCGGAACCCTAAAAAGTGATATTTTTATTCCTAAATTAATTTATAGCTTCCTGCTAGATCTATTTTACTTTACCTCAACATGAAATAAAATGCTTCGAACTCGATCAAGATGGTGGAATATATTGATATTCCGCGGTATTCCCAAGGGCAATATTTCCAGAAACTTTCCTATGCTAACTTGTGGCCTACTTTTATATGTAAAACTATATGTATTTTATTTCATGCCGAATGTATACTTACGAATAATATACAGCCATACTGAAATAATATCGGTATTGATCAAATCATCATCATCATCATATATGATAGTCCAGCTGCTGGACGTAGGCCTCTCCTATTAACTATGACTCTAAACGCATTAGGAGGTAGATACCCATAATCGCCACGCTGGGCAAGCGGATTGGCGATCACAGTAATGTGTCCACTATGATGACGCTGCTGGCCATCATCAATCTTGTTTCAAATAATGATCAGTGACACTTCAATCCCTTAGTCGACTCTTACGACACCCGCAGGAGGAGTTGGCGTGGTGACAAATGTATTCTTATTGCCGTCACCACACGGCTGATTGATCAAATTGATCAAATAAATGCAAAGTATAGCCTTATTTCAACTAGTGTTATGCCGATCCCTGTAACTTTGCCAACACGGTAATACCGTGTGAATTTATCGGGAACATTTCTATTCCTGTGTAAGGCACTGGTCTCACCGCGAGCTACTAAGCTATCGGCGATACTCGCCCAGCTATCAGCTATCACCGCCGGGCGAGTATCGCCGTGTCTCTTTTATTTACACGGCAGTGCGTATCTTTTGTTCGTGTTTATAGCCGATAGTTCATAGCTTAGTAGCCCGGGATGAGACCAGTGCCTCAGAAGGTAAAATGAAAAAATAAAATGCGTATACAAAATAAAGAAAATCAAATCATATTAATGCATATTGCCGGCGCTTAAAAATATCGTATTGCAACTCCATCTCGCGAACGACAGTTTCTCCATCATTATCATCAGCCTATTTTAGGCCTCACGTTTCATTATAAATATATCATAATTTAACGGTTAAACTCACGTATATTTCGTCATATTACTGCAAATACCAGCTATCTGCACAAATTAGGTTTTGGCAGGATCAATTTAATTATCATGATAGTTACATTCACTATCGAATAACATAATATATCATATTTGTCAGCCTCTGTAGCCTAGTTGGTAGTGACCCTGCCTACGAAGCTGGAGGTTCCGGGTTCGAACCCCGGCGAGGGCATTATTTGTGTATTTTATTTATCACAAATATTTGTTCCTTGGTCTTGGCTGTATATGTATGTAAGTATCTATATGTATCTATCTATTATATATATCGTCGCCTGGTACCCACATCACAAGCCTTAACTGAGCTTACCGTGGGACTAGGTCGATTTGTGTAAGATGTCCCTAGATATTTATTTTTATTTTATTTAATATGGGCGCATAGCTGGTGTTTGCAGTAATAGGACGATTAACCCCCTTATTCATAAACGTCTGCTAACTTAACAAGCCGCTAATAATTGTTTGTCCCTTTTGCTCTTATGGACACATTGTTAAGACCGAAAGGGACAAACTATTATTAGCGGCGTGTTAAGTTAGCAGACGTTTATGAATAAGGGGGTTAGTCTCTACGCGCGACATGTTTCGGAGAGCCTAGGTCTCCATGATCAAGCACTGAGCCCGCGTTCACGCCAAGCTACTCGCAATCTCGTGTCACTATGCGTATGGAAGCATTTAGAGGTAATGCCCAAAATCGCCATGCTGCGCAAATGGATTGGCGATCGCAGTAGTGTGTATGTCGCAGGATGATTTGATACTTCGAATCTTCGCGAAAGTCCTAGGGGTTTTGCAAACTAACCTAACCTAACCTAACCTATTATCCGCGTTTTCGCAAAACCCCTAGGATTTTTGCGAAGATTCGAAGTATCAAATCATCCTACGACATGTACATTACCATGATGACGCTGCTGCCCATCATCAATCATTTAATAAATGAATGTTCACACCCCTTAATCGACTTATACGATAGCCACGGGAAGAGTTGAGGTGGTGACAAATGTATTCGTACTGCTGCCCGGCCTATCCTTTGTATTTCATCATCATCATCATCATGATCATCATCATCATCATCATCATCATAATCATCATCATCATCATCATCATCATCATCATCATCATCATAATCATCATATCAGCCGAAAGACGTCCACTGCTGAACATAGGCAACCCCCAAAGATTGCCACAATGACCGGTTCTGTGCCACCCGCATCCAGCGGACTCCAGCGACCTTCACCAGGTCATCAGTCCACCTTTTTGGGGGCCTACCCACGTTGCGCCTTCCGGTACGTGGCCGCCACTCGAGAACCTTCCCGTCCCAATTGTATTTCATATCAATACTATAAAATATTCGCGCTGTTTTGATAATATTTCCCGATAAACGAGAGAATGTATCTGTCCCTTCCACCACATATATCAAGTATTCCATAAAATACGTAGCGAAATTGTACTCATAAACATAGTCGCGTACTATCGGAAATAAAAATACTATGAAACTCATATGGAAAAGTGTTACGTGAGGGACGTAACATCCATTTTATTCCAAGTCTATCTTATTCTGGCGATTTATTACAATTTCATGGTGAAAAATATTGACATAAATGCAGTTTTGCACCTTAAGGCCCATTTAGACGATACAAGATTCTTGAACAAAAATCGGCAATAATTGTACGCAAGTTTTGTCATTCAATAATTGAATTCAAGAATTGAATCAAAGTGTTTACACATGAGCAATAATTAAAATCTTGAATGAAATTATTGTATACAATTCTTGACAATCAATGTTCTTGACCGTATCTTGTTTACACCACGGACATTTATCGTAAGGCAATAGTTGCTTGCAAGTATTGACACGTCTAAACTTAGAGTTGAATCAACTATGGCGTATTGAAGCAAGAATTGAACCGATTTGCATTGGCAGATTTTCATTCAATATTGAAAGTTCGCACGATGAACAAAAATTATATCAAATTACCAAAATTTGGAGATAATTGAATTAATAGAAATTTGTAGAGGTTACGAATGTCTCTGGGACTCAGAAAATAAAAACTATAAGTGACTTTATCGAGCAAGTATGAAAACTGAGCTTTGTTCACACGAAATATGTTTTTGAACTCTGCAACATCCTCAGCTCTAAGTTCCATGCACAGGGTGTTTGAAGACTTTGAAGCCCCCAGCAATCCCAGCATGTTTCTTCCTGTGGATCCATTTTCTTGACTACAATTTTTTGCGGCGTTTTTCGACTAGTTTTTCCCGTAGCACAGTTGCTATTACAGCAGCGACAAGGAGCACACCTTCGCGTACGGAATCCATTGTGAAAAATAAAATAAATAAATAAATAAATATCTTGGGACATCTTACACAAATCAACCTAGTCCCACGGTAAGCTCAATTAAGGCTTGTGATGTGGGTACCAGGCGACGATATATATAATAGATAGATACGTATAGATACTTAGATACATACACAGCCACGACCAAGGAACAAACATTTGTGATAAATAAATACACAAAGAATGCCCTCGCTGGGATTCGAACCCTGAACCTCCAGCTTCGTAGGCAGGGTCACTACCAACTAGGCTACAGAGGCTGACAAATAAGATTGATTCACATTTCTTGAATTCAATGAACTACTTTGATGGCTTTGTTTACATGTATACCAGTTTTGTATTCAAGTTACTGCTTGAATACAATAATGGCACGTTATGTTTATACAGTGCAATTTTTTTGTTGCTGCAACATTCTTGTATTGAATGTTCAAGAAACTTGTATCGTGTAAATGGGCCTTTAGTTTGGTTTAATACAATTAAAAAATGGAATTGTAGACAAAACATCCTCTCAAACTGGATGTCCCGGGTTCAAATCCATATGAGGGTATCTCTATAATTTTTTATTTTAAAGACAAACGGGTCTTAATCGCGTAAACTTACGTTTAATTATGTCCTGACGTTTCGGGCATGACGTTACACCCGTGGTCGCAGGCAGACCTGTTTGTCTTTAAAATATGAGTGATAATCTTTAAAATTTTATCACAAAAGGATTTTTTTTTATGTTTTCTGCACAAGCATCTATGTATGTATGTTGTAGTTAATTACCATAACACAAGCCTTAATTGAGTTTACTTTGGAATTAGGCCGATTTGTATAAGAATATACGATGACAGTGATTTATGTGTAATTACCCAAAGCCACCCACCCAATTGAATCAACGGCTTAAAGTTAGAGGGGGGAGGGACACATTTTTTTTATTCCGGAGCGGCTACTTTGCAAAATATATTGACTTTAGATAAAAAGTTTCTTTTAACAACACCCCACACTACCTATAGTGTGGGGTGTTGTTAAAAGTTGCAATCCTATTGCAGCAAAATAAAAAAATCATCCCCCCTTTTTACTACTACCGTAGGTACCCAAAGAAAAATCTGCTTTTTATTCTACTACTTCGGCAAGATGAATATGTATAACTGTACCAAATTGCAAATTTCTAATGCTAATGGCCACTGAGCTATGCTGCGGACAGACAGACGGACAGACGTGGCGAAACTGAAAGAGTTCCCAATTTACTACGGAACCCTAAAAATTGTATAAAATATTTGTAGCCTATACAAGCACTCAAACCTCTAAGGGTTGAAATTGAAAATTAATGTTCGAGGCATATCCGCGTAATAAATTACAAATTTTATGTGTGAAAGATTATGGGAAACCCATAAATCACGTAACCCTCAATTTCACATATACTGAATTTGCAATTCAACGTGCATTGATGTATAGTCGCCATCAGATATATCGGAAAGGATATGGTACTCAAAATATCCGAATATACACTCAAACGCCATGATAATAGAGGTCTGCTCAGATATTAATGAGCATTCTGGTCGCTCCGATATACTTGGTGGCCACTCTATGGGAAATGGAAATGATATACCATTTTGTGTAGGTATGTAATATTTACGATCTCGCTATGAGGACCCCTGTAGCTTAGGTGGTTTGCTCAGCATTGATGTTTTATTTTTTCGAAATCTAATTTCTATAATGTATATTTGTCCCAAATCACTTTTTATTTTTCATACTTTCAATTTCTTACCCGCTTAATATAAGCTTTGAAAATGATAGCTCAACAGAAAAAACATTTATTTTAGGCACAAGTGTACGATATGTATTTTAATTAACTTCACTTGATACGGAAGTTGAAATAACATTTACATTTTATAGGTGATATATTCATTTTTCCAATATTAATCGATGTAATCTAAAGTCATTCAAAAAGCATGTACAATAATAAGAAATACCTATGTATTTTAAATGCAAATATCCGTTATTTGACTGTACAGGAATAAAAAATCCATAGCAAGAACTTAATTTTTGGCCTTTTATAGAAAACTTTGAACAATTTTAAATTAAGGCTACGAGTATGTACCTACTCATTTTTAAAGTTGCTAAGTTATTATTTAATTATTTAAATCCCCTACGTAATTATTTTAAAAATGTCTAATTACACATTTTTAATACGAAATGTTTTTTCATAGTATTTTTAATTATTCCGAATATTATTAATGATAAAAGAATACTCACGATATCATCATAAAAAGGCATCAGGATAGTTAAAATCCGCTGAATGTGGTAAGCGCATAACGTCCAATTGAGAGTAGGACCGTTACAGTAAGGCTGGTCACGCCTTACATGGCCTATTACCTCTTGTCCACCTATTTTGACTAAACACTTTAATAACCATTAAAAAACACTACTTAAAAACCACGCATTTCGACAAAACCTAAATAAAATTTCCTCATTAATCGTTTTTTTATTTTTCCACTAGCTTTAATAACACTTTATCATTTCGAAATTCGAAAAAGTTTCGAGCGATCGTAGCTCCGTACAAAGAACGATGAGCGTGCGTCCTCGCTCGCTCCCAAATCAAGACTGAAGTAAAACTCCTTCAAGCGTAGCCGTATTCGTTTTTGAAAATAGAACACTTTTTTTTCACGTGACACTGGCCGATGGAATGCAAAGTTCATGAATAAATAAAATATATGCGAGAGACCCTTTTTATTCTGCATTTTGAAAAACTCGTGAACCTTTTTGAGCGTGTAAACAAAGTGCCTGCTGAGTAAATGAAATTCGGTCTCAAATGCCGTTTTATATCGTCGGGTATTATATTGGATTATTTCAAAAGCTGTTTAGTTTAAGTTAGTCGTATATTTTTATAGTTTTTAGTTTATTTTTGTAATGTGTCTAGACACAACAAATACATTGTCAACGTATTAGGTTCTACATAATATGCCTATGACCATTTCAAATAGCAAACAAATAGGTAGTAACAATTTATTTAAATAGCAGATATAGGTAAATCTAATTTTAGATTATGATTATTATTTTGTGCTTAAGAATCCATCTACAGGGTGTTCGTTTCGATTTGCGTTACATTAGACAGGTTACTTGGGACATTAATATAAGTTTTCTGGTATGGCTTTTGGAAAAATCGATAAAAAATTTTTTTTTTGTTTTCATACAGAATAAATGAAATGGTAAGTGTGAGAGAACCTTAAGAATAAAAAAAAAGTTAATCTCAGGTGACTGACGGCACATGTCAAAATAAGTAGGTAACATTATAATGTAATAAAGGTTGCAATACACTAAACTTGTTCAGTCATTAAACTTATTTTTTGAATGACTCAATAACAGTAAGAGTTAAAACACTAGTTTCTTAGATAAATTAATTATATTTGACCTAAATAAGCTTCCCTTAATTTTATAGCATATAAAGGAAAACACCCTGTAAGTTTACTTATTTGGAGCTAGCTTAAGGCTGTTGCTAACCTTAAGGAAGACAAATATTTTGTATTCATACAAGCAAAAAACCGTAAACAAACTTAAAAACATGCATTATTACATAATCATTTGAAGAACACAATCTTCATTTTATCATCAACCTAAAGCCATAAATCTTCAGTTTATGTACGTATATGTTAAGTTAAAATTATTTATATTAAAAAAATGGCTGTTATGGCTGACTTTCAGTAGCAGTGACGTATTTGACTAGGTTTGCCAACCGTACTATATAATATAGTATTGTACTATATTTCAGCCCTCCGTACTATATACTGTTGGAAAAATATATAGTACGCAAAAATACTATATTTTGAGGGGTCCTTATGCTTTGTACTGGTAAAAAAATTATATGCTTCTCGTGTCTGTGCGTCACAAATTTTGCAATACAATTTGCACTCGAATACATTTATTATTACAATTATTTATTTATTTATACATTATGTAAGTTTCCGAACGTGATTCCAGACCTAGACGTCAATGTCAGATGTCATCTGTCGCTGTCTCTGTCAATGTGAGTCAAATTTGGCCAAGACTCAATAAGTATCAGTGTCAATTGTCAACGGTACAGTTAGCGAGCGACTTTGGCGCCAACTAATTTGAGCTGTTATTTGTTTATTGTTTACAAATTTCGATTTGCTATTTTGTTCGTTGTTTGGCACCGTGAAATTATTAAAAATGGATTATGGAACCGACGGACGTGATAGTGATGATACTAGTGATGCATTCCGTGAAAGTTGTGATCGAGCAAGTGACTCTTAACGATGAAAATCTAACTCCTCCACCTGCTAAATAGGGCAAGACACGTAAAAGTTAAGGACTAAAGGACAATAAATGGTGTATATGTATATTATAGTTTAAAATGAGGTTTTATTCATTACTGCCTTTCCCATAGTATATTTCATACATTTTCTTTATCTCCAATCTTATTATGCATGTGTTGGAGTTAGTTGCTCTGAAGAATAAGTGAAGCATAAGTTAAAAGTATGGAACTCTAATAACCGGTAACCAACTAGACACTTCTTTAAAACTATGGTAAGCGTAGTCAAACAAACTTTGCATGCGTTTTAACCTTTTTCTCTAGTGTACTATATTTTTTTTGGGTGTACTATATCTTTTTAGACGAAAAGTTGAAAAATACTATTTTTCCTTTGAAAAAAGTTGGCAACCCTATATTTGACACATACCTATTTATCGTGAAACACGTTCGGAGATAAATATTACCTATTTTTACGTTAATACTTTAATAAAATATCGATAATGTTAACTAAAAATATATATTTATTTCATGGGGTTCTATAGTTTCATGGGGCCCCAGCGCACGCAAATATTTGCTGAGATCGCGAAACGTCTGGTTGACGTAACTAAAGACCGAAGAGCTGGCGACTTCCTCGCACAACGCATCAGTATTGCGATACAGCGAGGAAATGCCGCCAGCATCCTCAGTACAATGCCACAAGGGCCAATCTTAGATATAGGTTAGGTTAAGTAGATTAGTTACATTTAATCTATGTAGATAAATTGTAGTTCAGAATATAATGATACAGTGTGTAAATCGAATACCGGGGATCAATTAAACCAGGCATGGGATTCATTAGTGTAATCATGGATTACAAGGTTTTTTTAAAGTTACTCTTAATTATAAACCCACATCATTTTTTTAAGATTATTGGAGCAGCAATGTAGGTACAGTCGCCATCAGATATATAGTAGCGGTCGATGTCCCCAAATAAATCGGAGCAACGTAAAATTTCAATAAATTCGTTACGTGAGAAAACGGCAATAATTAGAAGCATGTAATTCGTCACAAATTTAGGAGCAACCACTTTTCAATTAATTCGTAACGTATAATTAGGCAAAAATATCGGAACACAGATATAATCAGAAATATCTGAGCAGTCAGAGTGGTCGTAAATATCTCAACATTTATGGAAGATATACCTTAGTGTCAAAGACACATCGCTTTAAATTCTTTATGATCAGCCACAAGTCTTGAATAGGTTGTCAATAATTTGAATTTAGAACAGAGTGGTTTGTTGTGACGTTCTTCGAAAAGAGTAGACATTTGTCATCGTGACAAATATATTTCTGTCTCTTTCGCAAATTGGACAGATATTATGCCTAAATAATTAAAATGAGTTATCTAGTTAACCGCTGTTTTGACGTATTGCCAAAATTGGCAAAGGTAGAACAAGGAGCAAAGCTAAATTTCGTGAGAAGATGTCGGCGGTGACGCAATAAATAGTTCGAGTAATAATTATATTGAAGTAGGTATTATTAAACAGCGATTAGAATGGGATTTGAAAGTACTGTTGAGCTAACAGTGTATAAGTCAATCTAGAATATATTCATAGTCATACAGGGTGGCCAAATAAGATTGCTTGCATATACGCTTTATTTTTGAAATTTTATTCTATACATAATAAATAAAATTATTTTGGGTCGGCAATTACACATGGAAAATAATCAGACAAATATCCACCTCCAGTAGCATCGCAGATGCCAACCCTTTTCATCGCATTTTTCATCACTTTTTCACACATTTCCGGCGTTATTTCAATGATCGTGGTTCGAGTTTGGCCAATTTGGCAAATCCTTTTAAATAACCCCACAGAAAAAAAATCAGGAGCTGTCAAATCAGGCGATCTGGGCGGCCGGTTAATGTCACTTTTTTATTACACTTGCTGTCTAAGCGCGCCATTGCTTGCATGCATAGCGGGAGTAATAGAAAAGTGAAATTCTCTAGGGAGTAATAGAAATGTCAGTACGTCATTTAATAATATTTTGTCTTAAAACTTATTTTTTTGAAAGAGAAATTCTGAAACTATAAGACATACTAAGTATTATTTGTTTTTAGGGACCATAATTAATTATCTATCATCGATTTGGATAAAAAAACTGCATTTATACATTAGAAAAAACGTGTTGAATATGTGAAAACAATGTATTTTATTAATATTAGACATCATGCTTCTTAGGGGATATGGTTCCTAAAAACAAATACTACTATTTACTGCTAGTAAGACCTGCACAATGGATATCCGAATAGAAATAGTGCAGATAAGTTTATTTTTTCAAAACAACCGGATTCGATTCCCCTTCTGGGTAGTTTTTTTTTTCAAATATATTAATGCAGTTTTTCTGTTTATTAAAATGGATGACATGGTTCCTAAGAACATATTTTTGTATATCCGATAGTTTCAGACATTCCCATAGTCCCATACTGACTGATTTTAATGAGTCACCAGTATTTTAGTAAAGCAACAATAGCATAAACATTATATATAATATCATATATGTATAATATCACTGTTACTGATGTCAAGCCTCCGCAGGCTACGTCTACCGCTTACTATCGGACGGTGGGTGTGCTTGTTTGCCACCACCATACAATTATCACTATCATACACGTGCGAAAAGGAAATTCGTAACTCGTGTAGATTTAAAGCACTCCCTTCGGTCGTGCTTTAATTTATCTCCACACGTTCCACTCCGCTTAATTTTTTTCGCACTTGTATCGTAATTTACTATTTTACTTTCGGAGAGTCGTTACAATTGTCACAAGGTTTAGACGAGGTTCGACCTATGTTGGAATTTCGATACAATTGTCGTATTTTTGTGACAATATATAATTTTGCTTCGCTTGAAGACGGTATTTATTGTTGATTGCTAAAAGTTCTTGCAATATATGAAACACAAACCGTGTGGTCACACGGCCCGTCTGATGATAAGTGGTAACCGTAACCCGTGGACACCTGCAATTGGAGAAATAGTCAATTTACAATTCTCGGACTTGTCACCGTGGTAAAATAGGATCCGCAAATGACTTTTAGGTATTCTGTTCACCCTTTATACTTTTTTAGTTTCGTTCAAATAAATCATTTCCTAGCTTTACGATTTTATTTACTTATCCCATATTAATATGATTACATCAATAAAAAAACAAAATTGAATTTATGCATTTTTCGATAACGATGCTTGAAAACTTCTCTTTTATCTAGGAAACTCATTTATTCACCCACAACAGTGCCGTCAAAATCATCTTTGACATTGACAACTTAAAGTCCTAGTAGTGACAACATAGTAACAAATTAAAATAAACTAAGTGACGCAGACTTAAGGTGTATTTCCTATAAATGTTCCGATCTTTATGATCATCCTGGCTGCTTCGATATCTTTGAGTCATGTTCGTTCCGATATCTTTACCTACTTGTACGTTACGAATTTATTGAAAAGTGACTGCCCCTAAATTTATGACCAATTACACGCTCCCAAATCATTGCCCTTTTCTCACGTAACGAATTTATTGAAATTTTACGTTGCTCCAATTTATTTGGGGACCTCGACCGCTACCATATATCTGATGGCGACGTACGAATAGTTGTTTTTGTTGATATGGCAGTTATGTCATCTGCTTTTGAAATTAGCTGTCAACGAGTGTTTAACTATAAAATCAGCAATAAAATCAAGATTGTGTTTTAAAAGTGCGTGATTATGGAACAACGCAAATTTTAGGTTTGTTTACATGTTTTTGTTTTCTACTAACTAATGGTATACTTTACATTACATTACAATACTCTTTATTGCACATCAAAAACAGTAAAATATCAGTTATATACAGGTAGAGTGCCGTGCCGTTGGCCGTGTGGTGACGGCAGTAAGAATACATTTGTCACCACCCTAACTCCTCCTGCGGGTGTCGTAAGAGTCGACTAAGGGATT
>JALPQI010023293.1:0-24212 GCA_025490895.1 Thaumatotibia leucotreta
ATCAGGCCTATCTTGTGGTATTTGACCCAACTGCTAATCCTAAAAAGCCAACATAGCATATCATTATCTGAAACCAACTCCGAGTTCCCGCGAACTTCCTTCAAGTTCATCACCAGACCCATCTTGTGGTATTTAACCCAACTGCTAATCCTCAAAAGCCAACACAACATATCATTATCCTTAACCAACTCCAAGTTCCCTCGCACTTACTCCAAATTCATCATCAGGCCTATTTTGTGATATTTGACACATGCTCACCAAGAGGATCCTAAAAAGCCAACAGAACATATCATTATCTCAAACCAACTCCGAGTTCCCTCGCACTTACTCCAAGTTCATCATCAGGCCTATCTTGTGGTATTTGACCTAACTGCTCATCCTATAAAGTCATCGTAGGATATCATTGTCTCAAACCTATTCCGAGTTCCCTCAAACTTCGTCCAATTTCATCATCAGGCCTATCCTATGACACGGAACCCAACTGCATACCAAGATAATACTAAAAAGCCAACATAACATTTATCGATGTCAAATCAACTCCGAGTGCCCTCGTACTGCCTTCGAGATCAATCATTGTCAGGCCCATCGGTGGAATCACATGGGCGATGAGCGTTCCTGACTCAAAAAACCTGCGTTAAAAAAACTGTCCACATTACGTACTTACACAATAAACTATAAAAATTTTGAATCAAACGACTTGTTTACTTACTACTAACTACGTAAAAAACTACAAACTACAGCTTACTACTGAATAATCTAATCTAAAAAAGATTGTAAAATGTTACATTGCTAAAAATCAATCCTTATTTTCATCTCTATTCCGTAAACCCGGTTAAACTTACTTTAAACAAAGCACGTGGTCACGGTAATTAACGAAACCAACATTGTCCCACCACTAATGGTACACGTGCTTCGTAAGAAAGCAATAGCACATTGCATTTTTGATTTGATAAATGGGACAGAAGTACTATGTAGTATGACTTTTCTGCGGAATGTAGTTCAGTCTATTAGACTAGCGGCCCATGCTGAAAAAAATATGGGTCATTTGAACCACCAGGTGACCTATCCAGAACGATAAAAGAGCATAAAATAATAAGATTCAGCACTATGCCGTCACTTGTAAGCTGTCCAACTGACTCCTGGTGAGAATTTAAAAGTACAGGTAGAGTGAGTACATTTTGGTCATATATTTTTGTACGGCATTCTTACCACCGATAGATCCATGAAAAATAATAAGGAAACGCACAGTGGCGTACAAAAATTGTGCGCCACAAAGTATGATTTTTTTTTATTTTCCGACATTCACCAGGGTAAATTTGGCCATTTGATTTTGTACGGCATCTGTGTCATACTATTTCAATACTGCTTCTAATTCATTATTCCGCAACGCCGTACAAAAATCATGCGACAAGGGAAAAAATCGAGGGTTGCAATCCCCTCTCTTTCCGTAGTCCAGGGGGTGATTTACAAAAGTACGGCTTCGGTTCCAAAACATAATCTAGCACTCAAAAGTACTATTAAAAATATTGCTGTCAAAAAATGATAGTCCATTTGAATGTAAATCAATAATCATCTTCATTTCATCGTATCCTTGATTTTTACAGCTGTAAAATCATTTGATCCTGTACGGGAACTTCTTTTTTAACATGATGTTGTAAAACACAATCCTTACATAGTATTGCCGTTCAAAATAAACCGTTCTAAAAAGAATTATAGAGAAATACAAAAGCTGAAATTTTGCAAATTAATGTAAAAGTATAAATATCATAGATTAATGAAATATAGCAATTTTTTACATTTTATCCCTTGTTTTAAATAACATTAACATAGATAAATTAGATGTCCAGCAGTGGACGTCTTTTGGCTGAAATGATGATGATGATGAGATAAATTAGGAAAAAATAATGCCGTACATTTTTATGCAGACCATATATTTTAGGCTGATGAAAGTCACGCTACAATTTTAAGGGTACTTTATGGCCATCTGATGCAGTGCGGTATTAACATATTTTTGAAGAGAACAATTGATAATATGATAAAATCACTATGACGTCTAGCAGAATTGAAACGTTGTGTATATTATGTCCAAGAATTGAAAATGAAAAATCCCAGTATCAACAGTTATGTATACTTTTTGGTTTAATATACACTTCAAACGTTATTGATACATACATATAATATATAATTGATTTGTTTCATTGTAATGATGTCAATAAATAAAACAATGATTTTTTAGAAAAAATCTATATATTTTATGATAATAATATATTTTTTTTTAAGAAATTAGATAAATTTATGCAGTATTGGAATCAGTTACTCAGTTGTTATCGGAATCAACGTCTTCATCGACGTCCGAATTAACTTATCTATTATTTTCTGAAACATAAATATGTATTTGTCAAAATCCAAGTCTTACGTACAAATTTAAGATGTAAAGATTTATTTACCTATGACGTCATCACTTTTATAGTTTCTAACTAGGAACCTAGAATCAAGAA
This sequence comes from Thaumatotibia leucotreta, assembly GCA_025490895.1. Lineage (NCBI taxonomy): Eukaryota > Metazoa > Arthropoda > Insecta > Lepidoptera > Tortricidae > Thaumatotibia > Thaumatotibia leucotreta. Next base: position 2,499 of record JALPQI010023293.1, read on the forward strand.
AAGACTATGACTATTAGTAAAAATAAAATATCTAAATGCCGTATAAAAAAAATCACCTTACATTTCGTACAGTTTCTTTTTTCCCTTTGGACCAACGAAAATATACGGCATATGAAAAAATATTATCTATGCATAAAATACTTTCAAAATAAATTTATTTCATGTTGTATCAAATCACCCCCTGGACCACGGAAAGAGAAGGGATTGCAACCCTCGATTTTTTCCCCTTGGTACATCATTTTTGTACGGCGTTGCGAAATAATGGATTAGAAGCAGTATTGAAATAATATGACACAGATGCCGTACAAAATGAAATGACCAAATTTACCCTGTTGATAGTCGGAAAATAAAAAAAAAATCAGACTTTGTGGCGCACAATTTTTGTACGGCACTGTGCGTTTTCTTATTATTTTTCATGGATCTATCGGTGGTAAGAATGCCGTACAAAAATATATGACCAAAATGTACTCACTCTACCTGTACTTTTAAATTCTCACCAGGAGTCAGTTGGACAGCTTACAAGTGACGGCATAGTGCTGAATCTTATTATTTTATGCTCTTATATCGTTCTAGATAGGTCACCTGGTGGTTCAAATGACCCATATTTTTTTCAGCATGGGCCGCTAATCTATATTTTTAAATTAGAACTTCTTGTTGTCTTTGCATACCAATTCACACAACACTCCATGTAAAGCAGTGAAATGCACTTTTTCGGCTTTTTTATTGCCAAAAACGAGCGCTATTTACGGGTCTGTTACTTAGTCGCAACTGAACAAGAACGACGAGCGCCGCGTCTAAGTATATCAGTGCGAGAAATATAACTGCTGGTGACTGCGAGTCGCCTTATAGGTAATGAAAGTCTACAGGAGGTGGTCTGTGACCAGCAAGAAATGCTACCCTTTGTTTACGAGTAGGAGCATATTAAATATCAAATATTTCTATCCAAGGTATTAGAGGCGGTTGTGCACAAGAAACTGTCAGATCATGTCTTTGGTAACCATCTTCTTTCTCCCGTTCAATCAGGTTTTCGCTCTGGCCACAGCACGACAACTGCGTTACTGAAGGTTATCGAGGATGTGAGACAAGGCATGGAGTCCTCTAAGCTGACGGTGCTTGTCCTAATTGACTTCTCGAACGCATTCAACGCCGTAAATCATGAGCTTTTACTTGCTACCTTAAGATACCTTAATATCTCGTCAACAGCGGCTGAGTGGTTCTCTTCATATCTGCAAAATCGCCACCAGGCAATTCGTGCTGATAACAATATTTCTGAATGGTGTGAACTTTTCTCCGGTGTGCCACAGGGCGGCATTCTGTCTCCTCTTCTTTTTTCAGTATTTATAAATTTAATTACAAGTGTTATTGGCTGCTCTCACCATCTTTACGCCGACGACCTGCAACTTTACACCCAAGCGAGTCCAGATAGGTTGGAACATGCAATCCGGCAAGTTAATGATGACCTGGGCAAGATTTCCGAGTGGTCTCGTAGTTTCGGTATATCCGTTAACCCTAGCAAATGCCAGGCCATAATACTGGGCAGCTCACGTCTACTGCCATCATTAGATTCTTGCTTATGCCCGATTGTGTTCGAGAACAATATAGTGCCATTTACGTCCGAGGTGAAAAACCTTGGTCTAATAATAGATAGCAGCCTGACTTGGATTCCGCAGGTGTCAGACGTTTGTCGTAAAGTTACCAACATGCTGCGGTCTTTCTATCGGTTTAAAAATTTTCTTCCCGTTAGCACGAAGGTGCTTCTCATTCAGTCGCTGGTGTTGCCCGTCATTGATTATGGGGATGTGTGTTACTCGAATATTACTCAAGAGTTGCTTAATAAACTAGATAGGCATCTTAATAATTGCATTAGGTTTATTTTTGGGCTCCGTAAATACGACCATATATCTTCCTATCGTCGTAAACTGAATTGGCTTCCCATCCGTGAACGTAGATCTCTCAGAATGCTTTGCACCCTCCATACTATATTATTCGACCCGGCTGCTCCCGGTTATCTTAAATCTAAATTTATTTTTGTAGAACCTCGCCCTGGTTGCGAGTTACGCACTTCCCGTAGTCATAAACTATCTGCTATTTTTCACCGCACTGGTTTTATGTCCAACTCCTTCGCCATTCAGGCAACTCGTCTTTGGAACGATCTCCCTCTGCCCCTGAGGCAAGCACAGAGCAAATTCTCCTTCAAACGCAAGTTACGTAAATACCTTTCCAACAAGCTCAGTGATAGATGATCTGTATATTCGTTACTTATACTTGGGTACTTTATTTATTTATCTATGTATGTATATGTAGGTTTATTTATATTTATATGTGTATGTGTATTTGTTAAACCAATGTAGTAGTGTTGATTTGTGTTTCTTATTTCTTTTCAATGTTGACAATCCTGCACCTAATACAAGTTTCTGTTTGGACCAATGGTTGACTGGTAGAGAATGTCATAAGGCATTAAGTCCGCCATTTGTACTTTTTTCATTGATTGTGCAATAAAGCTTAAATAAATAAATAAATAAATAAATAAATATCAACCTTGTGAAAAAATGATCATTTCGATCATAGCCCATGATGCATAGTTTTCGTCTAGTCACACACAAAAAAATCAATATCCTGGGACATTTTCACACACATCGGCCTAGTAAACGGTACGCTCCATTAAGACTTGTGGTGTCGGTATTTTTGGATTGTATTGTATTCAGGGCATTTTTTAGCGTCTCGACATCAAACGTGCATATTTTGCGTGGTGCCAACGCTGGCCCAGTAGGTACTTGTTGGAGACCTCACATACATCCTTGTTTTTTATCGCAGATGTATGGAGGTTCGTCACGATGTTTTCCTTCACCGTAAAGGACTTGTGAATATAATATAATATGACATACATAAGCTTATAAAATAAAGTAAATGATTCGGGCTGGGGATTGAACCCAAGACCGCTGCGTAGTGTGCATTTTACCGTCCGATAACAAGCGCTATTATTTGTGATGAACGACGATATAATGAATAATACATAGATATACAGGGTTACTTTTTCACCAGTACAATAAATAATAGTAGACTAAAATACAAATTACTAGCATTTTTTTGTTACTACCCCTTCAAAAAATGCTCGAACTTATCCGCAAATCTAACAAGAAATGTGAACGACTTATTACGCATCTATCGACGTGCATAACTAACGTTTATTTAATTAAACTTTACGTTTAATTATTTAACTTTTCATTCATTCATTAATTCATTCGTTCATTCATTCATTCCAAATATATATTATTAGTAGGTATTTACTAACGATCACTAAAGTTAGCAGTGTACGGAGATATAGAGAGACAGGGGTTCCTGTTGTTTCCCCACACTAAAAAACGGTATACATTACGTAAAATAAATATTATTCTAACAATAAGTTTAGTGTCTTCCTGGCACAATTATTTGGAGTTTTCAAGAGATTTTTATCTATTTCTATATTGCATAAACAACCGCTTTTGATGACAAGGTCACATACCTAAAGACACCACATACCATAAGGTGAAAGTGCAAATAAAACATCATCATTTTACGTATCCTCTATAGATACTTACCGTAAAATTTCATTTTTTTCATCGTTCTGTCGATGTCGGTGGTATAAAAATATACATGTACATGCCACATTTAAGCTTTCTAGTTGATACTAAAGGTGCATGCAGACCAAAAGAGCATTCGCTGTTCTATCCCCCACTCTACGAATTCAACGAATCTCGTTTCGTGTAACGATCGAATTTCGTAGAGTTGGGGGTTAGAACAGCGAATGCTCTTTTGGCCTGCATGCACCTTAACGATCGCCGAGCTTAGCCACGGACGGACAAATAGACACACATACTGGAATATAAGGGACTGTGGGTTGAACTCTCAAATCTTTTTCTTACAATGAACAGACGGTCACCTTCATCATCATCATCACAGAGTTATTCACTTGTCGTTGGAGTATCTTCCAGCCCTCTCTTTCCCGTGCAAGATATGCATAACGTTTTCTTGTCGAGTTTTTTGCCATGACAGTAAAGGAAAATACATTTCTTTTTCTTTATAATTGTTGAAATGGAAATACAATTTACTCTACTGTGGACTTACTAATTGAGCATAATTTAATCTAACAAGGTCGCAATTCTAACCTAACCTAACCGAAGCCACTTTGCCATAGCAGTGAATTACTGCTGACTTGCTGAGGTCGCAGTTGTATCCTAACCTAAACCACTTTGTCATAACAGTCAATTGCTGATAAGGTCGCAATTGTAACCTAACCTAACGTACTTACATTGATATAGTAGTGACTTACTAATAAGGTGGCAGTTCTAACCTAAGGCACTGGTCTCACCGCGAGCTATCGGTTAAAAAACACGAACAAAAGATGCGCACTCCCGTGTAAATAAAAGAGACACTCTCTTTTTAACCGACTTCAAAAAGGAGGAGGTTTACAATTCGTCGAAATCTTTTTTTTTTCTTTATGTATGTTCCCCGATTACTCGAAGACGCGTGGACCGATTTGAAAAATTCTTTTTTTGTTTGAATGGGTATACCTTCTAGTTGGTCCTATTGTCACCGAATCCAGATCTGATGATGGAATCCTGGAGAAATCGAGGGAACTCTTCAAATGTTGTAGGCACACATGACATTTTTCATTTATTTTCGAAGACTAATCAAGTATTTGCGTCTAGTCATGAACGTTTTAAGTTGGTGATCTGATGATGGAAGGTACAACTCCTTAGCAATTAGGAGTTGGGGGATAATTCTTTAAGTATAACATATTTCATGTATTTTGGAAGCTATTTGAGTATTTGCCTTTAGGTGGTCATCCTTTCATGTTGGTGAGCTGATGATGAAAGGTACAACTCCTTAGAGATTAGGAGTTGGGAGACAATTCCTTAAATATAACATATTTCATGTATTTTGGAAGCTATTCGAGTATTTGCGTTTAGGTGGTCATCCTTTCATGTCGGTGAGCTGATGATGGAAGGTACAACTCCTTAGAAATTAGGAGTTGGAGGATAATTCTTTAAATATAACACAGTTCATGTATTTTGGAAGCTATTTGAGTATTTGCCTTTAGGTGGTCATAGTCTCATGTTGGTGAGCTGATGACGAAAGGTATAACTCCTTAACTATTAGGAGTTGGAGGATAATTCTTTGAATATATCTATTTAAGTGTTTGCTTAGTAGTTATGACATGTTGGTTAGCGGTAAGTGATTCTTTAAATAATATAGGCATGCTAAGGCTGTTACCTATAATCTTTGAAATTATTCATACTTGCTGATGATACAATGTATATCTCCTTGATAATGGGATAATTCTTTGAATATAACAACTGTCATACATTTTCGAGATCTATTTAAGTGTTTGCTTAGTAGTTATGACATGTTGGTTAGCGGTAAATGATTCTTTAAATAATATAGGCATGCTAAGGCTGTTACCTATAATCTTTGAAATTATTCATACTTGCTGATGATACAATGTATATCTCCTTCATAATGGGATAATTCTTTGAATATTTAAGGTATCCAGTTCAGGTTTTCTGGCCTATTACAGTGCAGTACATTCTAATTATAAGTATTTAGAGCATACTAAATAACGATTTTACACTACTAAAAAGCAAAAAATAAAATATTTTAAAATAAAAATAAAACCGCCTTCAAAAATTCGCCCAAACTAAAAAGTCAAAAATAATTTTAGTTCCTACTTCTTAGGATTTCCTACACAAACCTTTAAACCTTTTACCCTATTCATTGAAATAAAATATTATGGCTAGGTATCCTACAGATTTCTTAGAAGTCGGTGCCAAGCCAAATATGTTCTCTTCGCGAGTATATAACTGTATTTGATAGAGGCTAGAGCTTTGTAACTTACTGTCACTCCGGTTATGCTTTCATCAAAATGACTGAGGTAGAACATTCTGTTGATAAAAACATAATCAGAGTGACAGTAAGTTACAAAGCTCTATCTAATATATACCTGAATGAACGTATTTGGCTTGGCACCGACTTCTAAGAAATCTGTTGGGTACCTAGCCATAATATTTTATTTCAATGAATAGGGTAAAAGGTTTAAAGGTTTGTGTAGGAAATCCTAAGAAGTAGGAACTAAAATTATTTTTGACTTTTTAGTTTGGGCGAATTTTTGAAGGCGGTTTTATTTTTATTTTAAAATATTTTATATTTACACGGGAGTGCGTATCTTTTGTTCGTGTTTGTAGCCGATAGTTCATAGCTTAGTAGCTCGCGGTGAGACCGATGCCTTACCTAACCCACTTTGTCCTACCCAGTTCTAACCTAACCTAACGTACTTTGATACAGTAGTGACTTACTAATGAGATGGCAGTTCTAACCTAACCTAACGTACTTTGAGATAGTAGTGACTTACTAATGAGATGGCAGTTCTAACCTAACCTAACCCACTTTGTCCTACCCAGTTCTAACGTAACCTAACGTACTTTGATATAGCAGTGACTTAATAATGAGATGGCAGTTCTAACCTAACCCACTTTGTCGTAGCAGTGAATTCCTAATGAGATCGCAATTGTTCTAGTCTAACCTTACCCAGTTTGCCACAGCAATAATGAACGGTAGTCAAGATCGTAGTTCTAACCTAACTAACCAATCACCTCATCTTTTTCTTAACATTGTCTTATTACATCGTTATAATAAGTATATGTACCAAACCCAATCTACCATAATAGATAATGCATTTCTGCCTAACGTAAAATATATGTATGTGAAGTAAGTTTCGGAGAGTTGTATACACGGTGTTACGTCAGCATTCCGAAAGATTTTAATGCTGGATTCCTGACCATATTTAGAGTCTTTAATGTTATATAAAATTTCCTGAATTCGGCTTGGTTTCAGAGATAATCAACCTTTTTTCGAAATAAGTTTTTCGACGTAACTCGTCATTTAACTTCTTTTGAATTACAATGCTACCACAATGTGTTCTAATATTACCACACCTTTTGCCTGACAATCAAAAAATACGAATAGACTTGACGAAATAACCTGTAGGTACCTAAAAAAACAATTGAAATAAATAATTTAAACAAATTGTTGTTATGATAAAAAGTACTGGAAATGTTAAAAAATATTCAAATCGGCCTAAAAAAAAAGAAAAAATTTTTTTTTTGGTGGAATTGACATAAGGTCTCATAATATTTTGTGTTTATTTTGATGTCTAGAATGCATAGTTAAAATCTTTCGCAGTGCTCGCGTAACACCGTGTATAATTATGTACCTATGCCAAAAATATGGAAATCCAATTTCTGCGAAATAACACATGACCTAAATAATAATATGCCAAAATAGTTTCTGGCAAAGTAATATTCTAAATATTGTTTACAAAAATTGATTATGCCAAGTCTCTTATAACATAAGCGTTTCGAAAAAAAAATGCCATATAGAGGGATTAGAGGGAGCCCTAAACAGACAGAGAGACAGACAGACATACAAACAATGATTTTGAAACTTTACAAAATAAACACACCGTCAGTCATGTGGTAATTCTTTATGTATGTCATAAGAAAAGTTATAGTAACTGTACATTGCAAGCACTGCACATCCCCCCGACAGCATTAAATATAATTGCTGTACCCACGATCACGCTGACTTAATACACTTATTTTAATTACTTTATTCGTTAACGTTTATACGTCCGTAGCTGATACTCTTCATGCGTTAGTTTACAATAAATTATATCATAACCATAGATCAGTGATTTTATTTATCACATCCACCATCAAGAATGGGGCAAGTGTTGGGCTCGTACGGTAACTTAAACTCAGATCACATCATCAGTCTATAATTAGTCCACTGCTGGACAAAGGCCTCTCGTATTAGGTACCTAAGCATACGGATGCATTAGGAAGTAAATACCCATAATCGCCACGCAGGGCAAGCTGTTGCCCATCATCCAATATTCAATAAATAATGGTCAGTGACACTTCGAATCCCTTAGTTGACTATTAGGGCACCCACGGGAAGAGTTGGGGTGGTAACAAATGTATTTCTATTGCCATCACCACACGGCCACTCAACTTATACTCAGTACATACCATTTTACAAGAATCAGTTGTGAAATTCAGACGGATGCAAAATAATATTTTCTGAATCAGAGTTCGCTTATTATAATAAGAATTGTTTCCCAGCGGAAATACTCTAGATCTTTAAGTTCAATGGGTTCAAACAAGTTTTAATTTCTTAACAAGCCATGTGGACAGCACAAAAAATATTTTAACTACCTACCTATTTGCAGAAAGTATATTATTTTAAAATAAATATACAAAACCTTGCCTATCAATAATTATGTTTACACATAGGTAAGTAGGTGACTATTAAATTTGCTCAGTGTATTTTACAGGGATTTTTATGAACAGGCACAGAGACGAACAGACAAACAGATCTTCTGATTTCATTAACGTGGAGGTTTATTTAGTTTTTAGGTCATGAAGACTTCAAATTTGAGAATTTAGGTATTCAGTTTAAATCAACGTTTTCTTCCGTATGGACCAACAGACACACAAACTTACTAGGAAGGTGATACGTTGTTTCCTGTAGTTGATTTTTATACGTATATAATAATTATGTATGTATTATGAATTAAAAAACCCACCAAGTGCGAGTCGGACTCCGTACCATTATCAATTTATCATAAAAAATACAGTTAAAACAACCTATCTCAAAAACTATAAGAGATACATCTTGTCTCTTTTTCGTTAATTAAATACGAGTATATGTATTTTACCATCTCTTTTACGCATTATGAAGTATGAAGATAAGTGTTTGTCAACTATCAATAAATTGTAGGAGGTGTATGGTGTGAAGTATTTATTTCGCTCATTTTGTTAGAGTAAGACGTATCTTTACTTATATATCATTGGCGGTTCATACAACACAATCCTCACCAAATATCATTACTTCCGAGTATTCCATTTATTGTTTCCGAGTAAATTGGATGTGACGGACAGACACGGACAGAGACGGACATGACTTGACGAATATAAGGTTTTCGTTTTTTGCAATTTTGGCAATGGAACCCCAAAAACAGTTTGCTAAATTAGGAGACGGTTATGAATAAAGGGGTTATAATCTTCCATATCACTACATAATATAAAACAAAGTCGCATTCTCTTGTCCCTATATCCCTATTGTATGCTTCAATCTTTACACCTACGGAACGGATTTCGATGCGTTTTTTTAATCGATAGAGTGATTTAAGAAGAGAAGGTTTTAGGTAGACTATAAAACTTAAAATTATTTGAATAAAATAGTCTGCAAGTATAAAACCTGATAGGTTATCATTATAGGTCCATAAGAGATTGCCTAATCTAAAATCATAATGCCATGTTCATACCTACGTACAGATTAATAAAATTAGGACTCCAACTATTCAATATGTATTTAAGTATTTGTATGTATCTATTCTATATATTACATATTTTGTAGTTTAGTTCTCACACAAGCCTTGATGGAGTTTATTGTGGTACTAGGTTGATATGTGTAAGATGGTCACATGCTAAATATATTTATTTGTTCATATACTAATCGTCCAATAATAAAGAAATATTTTTTTTTAAATTATGTTGTTATTATTCGAAACACGACAAAACATAGCTATATAAATATTTAATTATTTTTAGTGTTTCTTGTTATATCGGCAATATTTTAGGTAGGTACAATCAGCAGCAGATATTGCTTAACGAGTAGGGTGTTCACAATGATCTTAACACACTCTAATAGTCGTGCATAGTTTATTTTGAAAACTCTGCCCGCTTAGCAATATCTGCTGCTGACTGTACATCATCTGAGAAAATTTCAACTAATTATCCATTAAATACATATTGGTGATAGACAGACAGATGGACAGACAGTGAAGTATGAAGATGCCCAGGATCGCGCAAAGAGGAGGAAAGGTAGGTACGGACCCTGGCAAAAGCCGGGATAACGATAGGTAGAAACAGAAGAATAGCCTTCATAATAATATTACAGAAACGTGATTAAACTTAATGTTTGTACAAGTTATTTTCCAGTCATCCTTGTCGCACACGCATATTGGCGCGACTGGTGCGAGCAAGAGGGGAAGAATAGTAGTAGTAGTTAGTAGTTGCATTTCGATGAAAGTGCAAAAAAAAAATTTTTTTCCACGAGGATGAAAGTCAATCACCCGAGTTAAAAATAAGTTTTTACACGTGTATCGAACGACTTTTCTCATAACAAGTGCCTTAAAAAGAGAAATTAACGTACGAGAAGCGTGCGCAAAATTTTACTTCTCCGCACTAGTTAGGAAAAGTAAGTTACGCAGTCAATAAAGCTAGCTCATATCACAATAATATAGGAGGCGGGGACTTGACGCTAGGTAGGTCGACTTGTGGAGGAATGCCCCATGATATTAGTATAATAAATATGTTGTTTGATAACAGCCTAAAACAAGCCATAATATTACCGCGAGTTTTTTTTTCATCGTTTGTTTTCAAATTGTTCCAGTAATATGGTTTCTAAACCAGAGCTACTTTACTTTTTATTTTAATTGCGAGAAATTAAAATATACTAATTATTCATAGGTACACAATAACACGATAATTTTAACTGTGACTCTGCTCGGTCTGAGACGCTCATTTTGAGAGGTTGCCGACAGTATGCAGCGCGCAGCGCCGTCTCACATGGTGATTGGTTGATTTGAAAAGGTAATGTCTTTGAGTGGACAGTTTGAATGAAATTATTTGAAAATATTACATGCGTAGCTAAAACTTTAGTATTGCTTTGTAAGTCTAATGACAGTAATGACTGTTGGAATATGTCAAGTGAAAAGTATATGGGTATTGTTATCTATTACATATTATAGATTGACAAGTTACACACCTATAACATACTGAATACTTTCGCTGTCCTGCAATATATGTGTACCTACACATAGTTATTTAAGCTACAGTTAGTCTCTAATACGACGACATTTAGGTTCATATGATATGAATTCCATAATGAATTATACAACTCTAAAAGTAGTAAACACTCACTGAGTATTAGTTGCACAAATAATTGGGGTTTGATTGGTGGAATCAGATGTTTCAGGCTCGTGAGTTTGGTCGGTCTTAATATCCCGCCAAGCTGCTATCCTCCTGAAATTGTCACATTGGTGAATTTAATTTATTATACCTCCCTATCTGTTCTTTTTATTGAAATTAATAATAACTGACAAAGTTCGTGTCGCAATTGGCAATAGAATAAAGGTAATAATATGTATATCTACTACAGAATCATTTGAATCGTTACCTAACACAAAGATTAGCTGGCAAATTTAATGTGAGAGTAAAATGTGAGAGTGTCATAAATATAGAAGAAAAAATGTTCTAACTACTTTAAAAGCGGCTCGGGTATTCCGATAAACTCTTATCGCAGTACACGTGAGTACAGTTGTACTTATTAAATAGGTGTTTTAACTATTACGCTTCAAATTTTAAATTTTCGCTACGGCGAGATACTTACTATGTGGTGCCATGGTGAAGGAGTAACCCCGCTTCTACTCGACGCTTTTTCTTTTCCCCCCCAGATCAACGGTGTTTTCGGTACTCATTTTTATTCGTTCTGCCCATCGTTGTGGGCATGTTTATGATATCGATTTTATTCGAAACGAACACTTTTGCCTTGACTTGTGGAACAAAATTGCAAAATGTTGACTCATAGATGACATTGACTTTGCTGTGACAAATGAACAAAATATTTTGTGACCACTTACCAAAAAGTATTTTACGCGTCCATTTAAATTAAAGTCGTCAGCCTCGGTAGCCGAGTTAGTTGTGACCCTATCTATGAAGCTGGAGGTTCCGGGTTCGAATCCCAGTGAAAGCATTATTTTGTGTATTTTTTTTACACAAATATTTGTTCCTTGATCGTGGCTATCTATGTGTTTAAGTATCTGTATGTAGTTACATGATATGTATCATCGCTTATTTCTTATTACCCACAACACAAGCCTTAATTTAAGCTTAAGATGTCCCGATATATTTATTTGTTTATTATTATTATTAATTTATAGCCACTTATTTTATTTATTACCTCTCAGATATTAATTAGTACCTATCATATTAATGTGCTCCTTTCTTCCAAACTGTTGTACAAGTTACGCTAAATGAGAATTAAAGTGAGCATCATAGTTAGATACAAAAGTAGCTACCTAACTACCTACTGGCTGTAATTCATAAAAAATACTGACCGATATATTGTATTTTGAGATCCGACCTGGCGAATCGAGGGATAAAATTTTACCGGATATTTTATTTGATAAAAACAATAACAACATACCTATTTTATGAATTACGCTTACTTTTAATAATCCATCTATTGACCGAATATATTACTAATTAGTGAGGTCATTTAACTAGCAGTTTTAAAGTGACATCTGTGATGGATATGGTTAAACTTACCTTGTCATCTGCCTCCATGTTAGTTTTCATGGATAGTATTATTCACGCACATATACAAAGGCAAAGAGCGAAATTGTATCAATTTTCAAATTGATAATTCAGAAATACTATACCACTTTTTGGACTTTTTTTTACATACGCGCCATCTACGGGATACGTACAACTTACTAGCAAGGTTCAAAATTACAAAAAGTCTACTAATTAACAGAGTTAATGTCGACAAATTTGTATGAAAATCGCACAGGGACATCCACCTTAAATTAAATGATACACTAATAGGTATTTCATTAATAAGAGGAAAACTTACATGACATAGGTTATTCTGGGATTTGTTTTGGGATATAACCAAGATAAAGAATAGGTATAGAAAATATGTAAGTCTAAAGATTTGTGTCACCAGTACCAGTATTAATTTAATAGTATGAACATTTAGGAGAGCAAGGCATAACAAGTTTAGCTTAAAACTAATTTGGGTTGATTTTAAACATAGTATGGGTATTTCAATAGTGAAAGTAAGATTTATATCAGGGAGGCCATAGGGAGGTGACCAAATACAACATACAGGCAGATTAAGCATGAAGTATAAAGTAAGAATTATAAATAGTGTACTTAACACAAATATGAATTTATTATGCACACTCAAATATAAATCCCTAAAGCACAATTCTAAATTGTACTTTAAGGATTCATACCGGATTTCAATTTTAAATTGTGATATTTCTGTACATAAAAAGTAATTATTACATATTGTATGTAAAATGACCACATAATATAATATGTATAGCTTTGGTGCCATAAACCATGGACATGTAACTAGTTGAGAAATGAGATAGTACCTTACATGAGACATACCCTCTTTAGAACTAATGAGATCCTGTATAACACATCCATATAAATTTAAAATAGAATATAACATAAGTTTCAGCGCTGTTAACACATATAACAACTTAGTATTAATATAACCACATTGAATTTGGCTGGAGCTTCAATTATTAACCAGCTCAGGTTGGACTTTAGGTACAACGTCTTTTAAAAGTTTATCTAGAACCACCTCCGCTGTGACCCTAACCACTGAACTGGTCTCGGAACGCCTCATGTAAATTGTTCCATTTGACACCCAGACAAATTTGAACTTCAGTTGGGCCCCAGTGGCTCGAGCTTTACTAAATAACACCCGGTTAGATTTGGTGAGGTGCTCATTTAAATACACCCGTCGAGTATTCCCTGGAATCTCGAGCTTGTCTGTAGTGAGTCCACGTCGGACCTTTGCAGCACGCAGGATCTCGTCACGCGGGGCGCGCCGCGTCAGGGTCAGCACCACAGGTCGCGGCCGGTTGTCACCACCCGCACCCCCGCCCCGCTGGCCGACACGTCGCACATCCTCCACATCACGAGGGTCGAGTTGAACGCCAAGTGTACTGCAGATATTGTTAACCACTTGTTGCAAGTTCTCCCCGATCTGCTCAGTCAAACCTGTGATCTCAACATTTTTAAGTAAGAGTCTCTGCTCCTTGGTTTCCAAGTCTTGGCGTAGCTCGGCGACCTCAGCTCGTAAAGTCTTCATCTCAGATTTAAATAAGTCGAGCTCTTTGAGTTGGCCTTTCATTTCGGAAATGTCACTACGAAACTCTGAGACATCAGCTGATGTATGATTGAGCGATGTGGAGAATTCCTTCATCTCAAGTTTCAGGTTATTGAAAACGCACTGCAGCTGCTTAAGTGTTTTCGTAAACGAGCCGAGCGCTTCACTAGGGGCGGACGGAAATTCTTCTGCAGAACTCAGAAGCTCTGATGCCGATGAGTCATCGTCCTCGTCCTCAGCCACAATAAGGTCAGGATCTGCATCTGCACGTTTTGTTGAGCCGGAGCGAACAGGCGTCTCGTCGTTCCTTAAAACCGGCTTGCCTGCCTTACAACTGGGGCACGTATAGACATTCTTCGATTTGAGAGATTTCGTTTCTGTACGAGATAGCACTAAGCAATCAGGGTGGTACTTTTTTGGGCAATATGAGCATTTGATGACTTCGCCCTGGTTTTCAGATTTGCTTTTTGGATGCGGTATAGGAAGATCGCAACAACCGCACTGCATATTGCTGGATACCTGGAAAACAGTATCAAAACTGGTGTCGCAGTGACTCGCCTAAATTATTGTAGGTTATGTTATGCTCGACTTGCTCGAGATTAATTAATTAGTGGATTTTGTTTGTACGGTAAGACTCTTTGACCGTGATATTTAATAGCACTAGCACTACACCACAGGGTTTATGAGCGAGCAAGGACCAAATAGGGTCCAAGAAAACTGATTATGGCACGTGTATCTTCGGACAGGTAGTTGCCGGTTTTGTTATTCAGGTTATTGTCCAATATATAAGGCGAATCACTGAGAAAACACTTGTGGATGGTATTTATTGTCAAATAAGGCACTGAAGCTAAGAATTTTTAGATTGGCTTGCATAAACTTTGAAAATATTAAATTAAAAATGAATACAATAATTATACGTTATATTACTTACCCTGATATGTATGGGCGCGCCTGGTTGCCAGACGCCTACAGTTTCCGTACAGTACTAACAGCAACACTCCGTACATCGCATCAGTGGACCTTATTATAAATTGCATAAGGTCTACCGATGTAGCGCTAGCAGTGTGGACGATGATAATAGCGAGCGCGAAATATACTCTTGTATGCTGAATACGGAGTTATGAAATGCGAAACCGTTTTCGTTTTACAAGGGATATGAGACTTTTACGTACTGGAACGGAAAAGCTTCTTTACTATTTAGATCAATATGCTGTTTCTCCTTTGCCAGTTCATCTGCATTGCGTAGAGCAATTATGTTTAAGTTATTTGTGTCTTATCTTAACACTTTTATTGCGGACGAGTGCTACGCGCTACGCTCGTAGCCGATCCCATGATTTTTTCACTTTGTAGCGAAAATTGACTTCCCACAGAGAACTCCCCTCGGGAGTTCCCGGCGCTCGATGTGTTAAGTTATGATGAAAATACTGTACTATACTGAGTTTAATAATAAGTACTTAAATTATTATGAGCAAGCACAAAATTTAGTAATAAGTACACAAATAAATTCCCTTGTCGGGATTCAAACCCGAGACCTCCAGCTTCTCAAGCAGGGCACTGCCGACTGAGCTACGAGGGCAATCAGTCATGAGCATTATCCCGATATGCTACCTTTAATACGTTACATTATTTTTAGCTTATAGTAATTGGAAATATACATTTTGTGTATTGCATTAAACGATTTTAAACGTTTTAAACATTTGTAAACTGAAATTATGCAATAAGTTTGTATTTATTTCGGTACGCACCCATTTAATACATTTTATGCTACATTTTAAAGGACATAAGGTCAGCCTTACACCTGTAAGGTCTTATGTAAGTTGTAGAGACGGAGCTATACTAAGGAATAGGATAGTGATATTCACTTCTCATTCCTTTATAGCCCCGTTTCTACTCATATTTTAAAGACAAACGGGTCTTAATCGCGTAAACTTACGTTTAATTATATCCTGACCCGTTTCTACTATTTACATAAAAATTTACACGTGTAATCTCTGCCTAAGGCAAACCTGATACATCGTAAATTAAGTAGGTATTTCCTTCAACAAAACAAGCATTTAGTAATAACAGCGTTAACAATTAAAAGTATATTATTAACAATTATGTCCAGACACTACATTTCCACTTTCCTCGGGGGGTAATTTATCCACACCCCCTACATTTACGGAGTGATTAAATTTATTGGCTCTCGAAAAATGCCCGACGATTTACCACAGAGTTTCTTGGTTGAAATAAAAAAGAAATATTTCAAATGGAAGAAACGTTTTAAGATTTTAGAACATCTTTTGTATTTATGTTCTTTGTTTTATAATACTTATCGATTTTTTCATCTTTGTTTTACGAGAACATTGATAAGTGAAGAAAGTATCTACTTAAAAGCATTACTACACATAGTTTTTTATTTTAATGGAACTTAAAATACTTAAATCAATGAAATTTACAAAACTATACAATTTATATAAATATGTGAATTCATTATAAGTATTGGATGTCATATAGCAAAGAAAAAACGACTAAGATCACCAACGTCCGAAGTGGGAATCGAACCCACGTGCTCAGCTTTCACGGCTGATGCCTGCACCGCTCGGCCATTCGGTCTTAGCAACCACCAATCAATTTTCTCGGGTATATGCAATCCCTTACAAGGCTAGGCGCCTTTGACCATATAATGATACATTTTCCCGCAAGTACAGTAGGTTCTTGCTTGAAAAAAAAGCACAAAAATGTACCTATACTTCGTTTTTGTGTTCTTCTAATTTAAAAGCAATTCCTTGCTCGTCGGTACCGACTGTGCTTCACTAATACATGATCACCTACATTACTTTCGTGCAAATGGAATCTTACTCAAGCATATCGCCTAACAGAAACCGAATGGACTTTCCTACATTTTCTACGAGACCTAAAAAGCTGAAATCTCCACGTAAACCCGCCGTGATAGATTCACCTCTTTTATTTTGAGGCCGGAGTCGGTGACACGTGAACGTGAGTGACCCGGCCACGTCACTCAGCTGCCCTAATTACTAACTTTAGGGATCCGTATTGTGAGCCTTTTTTACTAAAATGTCCCATTTTGTCTGTAACCATGAAGACGGAATTAGCTTTTATTTTTATACAAATTACGAGTATGTCTCGACGTCCGTATTTTTTGAAAATACCATAGTCATACATTTTGAGTTTGATGTAGTTGTGTTCACTTTTCAACACAAAACAATTTTTATTAGAATAGTGCAATTACTACAACGGCCGGCACAAAAGGGTTTGATAGGTTTTAGGCGGGCAACCCCATTTCCAGCCGAGGTATGTGTATGTGTAGTGTTTTTTTCAAATATACAATTTAAAAAAATGTGGGTATAGAAATGGGGCTTTTCTGCTTCCGAAAACCTCATTGGTAGCGGGAAGGCCCTTATTTCTTGGCTATTTCGTATGCACACGATTTAGTTTTATTTTAATGGCTGAATGATACGATGCCTGTGCTAATTTATATGGAATGGAAATTTAAAAATAACAAGATTCATGCCGGCCAAGGCCTGGAAGAATTGTGTAAAATACCATGAACGACCTCTTCTCCCAGCCTCATTTGATACTTCATACTTAGCAAGCTTATTAATAATGTATTGTGGAATGGAATTGGCACTGGCTCGGCACAAATGCTGTAGACTCGAGAGTCCACAGCGCTGATCTTCCGTCAGAACCATCAAATTCAAGTATGTAGGTACCTACAAATGTCTGAAATCATAAGTATCCTTAATTGAAATTATCAAGACGTAATGAACTCGAAATTGTATGGCTTTAAATAACTAAGTAAGCTGTAAATGTAAGATAAGGCAGAGGTATTAAGGCATAAACTTAGGCTTACTTATTAACCCAGATAATTGTAAGTTCGAGTTGATAAGCCAACTATAAAGGCTTCACCTTTGGAACTGTTATCGCTGGGATCGCTTCTTATTAATTCGTGGCACAGAAAATACTAACGCAGAAGTTGGACAATAATTATTTGCAAGTTTCTAGAAGCGTCGTTTATCGAGAGGACAATAATTAACCCTTTATAGAGAACGGACAACCCCTTATCGCTAAAAAATGATTTAATTTGCCATTTTTTAAACGTTTTTTGCACGGTTTCTGTGAAAAACTACATTTTTATTCATAAGAATTCTCAGATAAATAGAAATGTCCATTTGAAATATGTAATTACTATCAAATAGCAATAAGAATGGGATTCGAAAGTACTGTTGACACAACAGTGTATAGTCCATCTAGGATATATTCATAGTATAAGTGCAGAGACTTACAGACGAGATTAATCAATCACTTACTAGATCTATAAACAACTCTTTCCCTGGTAAATGTTGTGTCTTTTGTTGTGTTAACATTACTTTCGAATCCCTTCTGATTTCGGTTTGACAATACAACACTAATGTTTTTTGACCGCAAATCGGTTACTACCCTGGAGCTTAGGGGTAAACGAACATCCTAGAAGCGCTTGCATTTTAAAGAGGACTTACTAAATGAGAACCGGCAGTTGTAGTAATCCTACCTTTCTGTCTATTCAGAGTAATCCTATGAAGATGCAGTAGGTGTTCTATCTCTACTCTGGCTGTAGTTGTTTACCTGAAACAAAAGAACATATTTTAGAACAGCTCACTTAGCAATTTGTACCAGGGAAATGCCTACCTTGCCCTGTCCTCTGCCCTTACTTGACTGCCCTGTCGTCCTTGCATATTATAGTGTTAGTGAGTTTTTTAGATAGTAATAACGGTAACTGTGTACAGCATGCAGGCATATTCCATAAATAAAAAAAAATACGCCTTATAGGCTCGACGTAGTGGTAAAAAAATGTATGTGTATGAAACCTGCAAGTAAGTATATACCTATGTTGTCTAGTTGTCAAATTAAATTATTTTGCGAGTTTCAAAGCAGTAGCAACAAATTATCTTGGCAAAATTATTTATTTTCTTCATAATTTATAAGTAGTTACAGTTAGTATACTGTCTTAGTAGTTATATTGCCTGTGTTATATTTGTATATTCTTAGCCTCTTGGCTCGCTGCCATTGCAATTTACAAATCATATTATTAGCGTAAGTAACCATTTGTATGGCACTTCTTGGAAATTTTTGATAACCTCATTTGGCAAAAGTCTGAAAATTTGTGAACATCCTGTTTTAAAGTTTTGACTCAACGTTTTGTTGTTCCGTTTTTCGTGAATAAATCTTATTAAAAAGTTTTATCTAAAACTATGAGTTTCCGATTGTGTATACGTATAATAAGAAATGGCAAAAAAACATCTAAATATGAGTTAACCAATTCGGCCTAAAATATTGATAGTTTAGTATCAATTTGGTCATAGTTAATGGGTGAATATCTGAGCGTTTCAACCGCCTAATTTTGGTGGCATCATTTTTGCCGAAGTTTCTAAACGTCTCAATGTGATACTTCGTCATTTGTATAAGGTACTGTGCCTCCTTCAAATGACAAAGCACATTGTAGCGAATAGGAACTACAGCAAAATGATGCCACCAAAATTAGGCGATTGGAACGCTCAGATATTCACCCTAATTAGGAGGTATTTTCGCGACTTTTTGGTTATCTCCATAGTGAAAGTTACTTAGCGTGGCCACCCCATGTACCCAGTTCACTCTTGCTCCACGATCCAGATGTCACCCTGTATATTATAAAGACTTATTTGATCAAACCGAAGATGAGAATGAAAATTCAGAAAACGTCTCAAATCTTAATACAAATTCCTTAAATATAATTCAAAGTACGAGAACTCTCGTTTCCATTACAAAAACGAATCGTATCTAATACATTTTAAAACAATCCCTGAAACGAGTTATTTTAAATTAAAGTCTATTTTCTCATGTCGCATTTCTGCAAGGAATGCGTTGCTTGCCTGAGTGGCTTTCAGAATGTCGGCAATGTAACCGAATCCTTTCCAGCAAAACTGTTACATACAGGAACACGAATAAAGTTGAAATTTACTTGAGACACCTCAGTGGAGCGGTGGCATGTATACATACATAATTACATAGATAGTTTTATAATGGCAATGCGAACCTTATTTTCTTTGGAATAAAGGCGGCTGTCACTTGACATGCTGTCAACGTCTTTAGATTATGCAGATGTGGAAATAGGATTAAAACTCCGTGTGACACAGGAAAATGTAAGAAACAGTAGTTAATAAACAAGACAGTGCTTATGCCTCATAAAAAGACCCCGGAATTCTGGTATCATTTTTGAGCTGTCATAGGGACTTCTCGTTTATCGACTACCGATTATACATATGTATATCGATAAATACAGAATACAATGTAAACTAATAATTATGATTACAAGTAGAAGTTAATAATAGGCGGCCTCATCGCTCATGAGCGATCTCGTTTAGATAATTTTTGAGTGGCTAAAAATGTTAAATAGCAATTCTCGTAGCAATTTCAAGCAAAAAATGTTTAATAGCTAGCCATAAGAAATCCACGAATATTAATAATGATTAATAAAATATTATTCCCACAATGTCGTAACATTATTTATGTCGTAAAATATTATTATTTTAATTTCTGTAATTATTTCTAATATATCGTCGGCTGACAAACAAAACTCACTATAAAAACTGTCACTACTCTAGCAACCTCTTATGTCAATATTGAATCAGAACTCTATTTCAAGTAGGTATTTTTTACTTAGTGAGTTTTGGTTGTCAACCGACGATATATAGATATATATATATATATTATGTATAATCGACAGTCGATAAATGAGAAGTCCCTATGACAGCTCAAAAATGCTACCAGAATTCCGGGGTCTGCTCATAAAAGGAGGTGGTTTTCAATTCGACTGTATGTTTGTTACCTCATAACTTGCGACCGGGTGAACTGATTTTATTGAATTTTTATTTGAAAGCTTATGCTTAAAGATTAGTCCCATTTTAATTTGATCTAGTTCTGTCAATGGTATCCATGAGAAAACCATTTAAGTACAAGATTTCCATTAAGCATGTGCAAGTGAAAGGGACGCATAAATCAATATGGTGAAGGTCGCAGGAGTCCGCTGGATGCGGGTGGCACAGGACCGGTCATTCTGGCAATCTTTGGGGGAGGCCTATGTTCAGCAGTGGACGTCTTTCGGCTGATAGGATGATGATGATGATAACTCAATGTCTCGTCAATCGATTTCGATAATTCCATTATTAACCGACTTCAAAACAAACCAAGATGGTCCCGTTGACACCAGGTCAGGTTCTGATGATGGGGTCTTGGAGAAATCAGTTGAAGGCAGTTTTAATTTTTTTTTATTTGGTGATTAATATCGCAAGCGTCTTGTCTTGTGACGATACACAATGAACACCCGATCATGCAAGCCCTTCTGAATAGAACATTTTACGACTGTAGCCGTAACATTATTATGTAACATGATCTGCCGCTACGTTATTAGCGCGCGTGTACTTTCTAACCGGCTCGCTTGCACTCACACGCGAGTACGAACGGGATGGATAGATTTATAAAGTAGCGGCAGCTCATTGTAGGGCTACAGAGGCCCTATCGCGAACTACGAACAAAGTGTTGCCTCTCTGTCACACTTACGTACGAATTCACAAGTGCGAGAGAGAGACAACACTTCGTTCGTAGTTCGCGGTAGGGCATCTGTACGTCATCAGCCTATGATAGTTCACTGCTGGACGTAGGCCTCTCCTATTAACTATGCGTATA
>JALPQI010023294.1:0-13335 GCA_025490895.1 Thaumatotibia leucotreta
CACCGGAGGTCATGCTGTAGGTGGGTGCCTAAACAAAATAACAGCTCAGAAATATACGGCCAGGTTTTAACAGTTTATATATAACATCGATTCGAATTGAGAACGATTCACTGTATTAAAAAAGTATTTTTCCGGCAGCTCTACAAATTGTTTTAACTAAAAAACAAGTCGATAGTTGGGTGAATATCTCAGCGTTTCAACCGCCTAATTTTGGTGGCATCTTTATTGCCGAAGTTTCTAAACGCCTCAATGTTATACTTCGTCATCTTTATAAGGTACCGTTCCTCCTTCAAATGACAAAGTAGCACATTATAACTAATAGAAACTTCGACAAAAATGATGCCACCAAAATTAGGCGGTTGAAACGTTCAGATATTCACCCAGTTACACCTTTTAGAAATACCTTTTCAAAATTGTAAGTACTTGTGTCATTCATAAAGAATTGTTACAGATATTGCAATCAATATGCTAAAGATGGATGTTTTATATACTACAGTACTCTGCCCTGCTATGCGAAATAGCGATATCTCAGAAATAGAGGTATTTGGAAATGGAATCAGCTATAGAATTTAAGGTGCATGGTTGCATTAAATTTTATTTTTAAATATCGCTATTATGCTTAGCAGGGCAGTACTTATTACATAATTTAATCGAACAATTATTTGCAATAAAAAAACAGTTTTCAATTATTTTATGTGGGATGATCCCAAAATTATTTGATATCAAGAAATCTAAAGATAGTTTTCGGAAAGCATTTTTATTGTGTTTAATTTTATGTAATTTTATATTTTTAGATTCATTTTACTAATCTATTTTTTAAGTTGTACTTTGTAGTCAATATTTTTGCTAAGTTATTGTTTTATTAATTTATTTTGAATTTGATTTATAACTTTATAAAGGAACGAGTCTTGTTAAAGTAGTACGGCTCCATCATTCCGCAGCTTGTGTTCAATGTGTTCTCATCAAAATTTTCACCCATGTGCAGAAACTTTTGCACACCCTCGTCCTAAATTCGTTCATCATCCCTGGCGATCAGGCGAGATTGAGGTCAATGCCCTTTCGTAAAAAAAGGTTGAGGGTGATAAATGTAACAGCTGACAGGTTCAGACAAACTTGAGTTGTTTACTAAATCCACGGTACTAGTTGGACGCTACAAAACCGGACCAGGGTCGCGTTTATAAAGTTACAATTTGCAATGTCGCTGTTTGCCTCTTTTTCTAGCCAATATGTGCGTGCGTTAGAGAGACAAACGGCGAAATTGTAAATTGTAACTTTATAAAACGCGACCCTGGTAAGAGTCTTTTCACCATGTTTAGTGACAGATAGACTAAACACGTTTTAACATGCACAACTCCTTACTAACACGAGAAATCAGAAACTGGAATACAAGTTATACAGAACAATCAAGGTAAAATATACAGAGGCGTTCGAAGTGCCAAATATATGTACACATGTTACACAACCCTGTTATAATTTTATTACTATAGTTGCCGATTTCTAAACATTAACTTTTGATAGTTATAAATTAATCCTTATTAATATGAGGGTAAGACTCACCATTTCTCTGATTGTCTTAACTTCATAATATGTATACTCGTATACTACGGCTCATTTTTAAACTGTCAAATGTTCATTCTTAAAAATCGGCAACTATAAAAAGGTGCATTCAGACCAAAAGAGCATTCGCTGTTCTATCCCCCGCTCTACGAAATCAACCAATCACCTTTTATTTATTTATTTAAACTTTATTGCACAAAATGAAAGTACAAATGTCGGACTTAATGCCTTAAGGATCGTTACACGTTTTGTGTAACGATCGAATTTCGTAGACTGGGAGGTTAGAATAGCGAATGTTTAATTGGTCTGAATGAACCTTAAGGTCGTGTATTTTTTTTTTTGGAATCTTGTATTCGTAAAGTTTGTATGGACCAGCGGCCTGCTCCAATCTGGCTTAACTTTTGATCCGCGAATATGAAGGATTTAGTTAGACCCAGACCGCTTTAATATCAGTCGAAAATGTGTATTTTGTTATTTGTTTAAGGAGGGAGCAAAGTTTTTGTTTTCCTGACGTGATAATATTGAGAGTATTGAGATCTAAGTGAATGTACAAAGCCTTATAAAAAATGTATTGTAATAACATTTTTAGGTCCGTCCTGTGTCGGAAAAAGTGCAGCTTTGCATACAAATCATAAAGATTTACTATCAGACCAAGATACTTCAAATGTGAAACTATACAGGATGTTTTTATGGGACCTTATTGGAACGCGTCACGCGAAAATCCATGGTCTTACATCTGCGTTATTACAACATGGTCCTTAGGACGATGAACTTTAATTTATCGTGATAACTCCCGGTACCTAATTTAATAAAAACTAAAATTAATATAATATACAAATGATACTCATTCTCATAACCGTCATTATCGTTTTGTCATTGACACCTCTTTTCCTACCTAAATCATACCACAGCGGTGGTGGTGTATAAAAACTAAATATCAAAACGTAAAAAATAAAGGTAGGCGTCTTTTTTTTTTCTTTTTTTTATTAGCCAGGTTTAGTGTCCCACTGCTGGGCAAAGGCCTTTCCTCCAAGGTAGGCGTCTTAAATGTATTAATTTGAAATATACACTACTTTTAATTTTAAAAATAATTAAAAAGTCAACGCTCTGTGGCAACTAAATCGTTCTCGTTTCACTAAAAAGTGAAAAAGACCGTTTCGCGATGCACTCTAGATTTCATGTGTAATTTTGTCTGTGGTTATGTGACGTCGTTTTGACTGGCGGGAACAGTAATAGAGAAAATTTTGTTTTCTTTTTCGCTGTTTTCATTTCATTTCGCCCGCTTTGGTTAGGATTACTTCGTGGTTCAGATGTAGTTACAATTTATGGTACTTATTCATAACCGTCTCCTAATTTAGCAGGCTGCTAAGTATTGTTAGTTCCTTTCGATCTTATCAATATGTGCATAAGAGCGAAAGGGTCAAAGAATACTTTGCGGATTGTCAAGTTAGTTGCGTTTGTTAGTTTTGTAAAGTTCATAGTGGTACAGTAAGAATTATTTTTGTTTATTATTATTATCCTTTATTTATCTTTCTTCTTAAGTTAGGTTTTTTTAAAAAAATGGCTACCTATAAAAGTCAATTTTTTTAATGTAATAAATTCTTTAATGCATGTTATTTTAATAAGATGTATTATTATACTGTTTTGAAAAAATAAGTCCATCTGAGTTTCTTACTGGTTCTTCTCAGGAACGGTGTAGGGTTAGAACCAGTAGTCGATTTTTTTTCTCTCTTGATAGTGTCACCTTACTTGAATAAAGAATAATTTGACTTTGACTTTGACTGTTGTGAGAATAATGTAATGCGTCTAATTAGTATTATCAAACGGAATTTTTCAGCAATTTCAAAGACTTTAGACGGCAAATATAAATAGCACTTACTTTATAATTTCCAAGCTATCCGTGGGCAGAACAGCCGAGATTTGAACCCACGCCGTATATAATACTTATGAAACATCAACTGCTCTCTCTCATTTGTATCGTATATTTGGAGATCAAATGACTCCCACAACTTCGCCGTAAATGAATTAACTCAAATGATACTTCCTTCAACTCAATCAGTACCTAAAATTAAATTATCCACACCTTCATTTGACATAGGTACAGGGTGTTTAAATATTCGCTTCTTCTAGGTCGATTCAGTGGTATAGATTAATCGGTTTGTTTGGTCTAAATAATGTCCATCAGAATTGTTGCTGATTTATTTACATTCGACATATAATTAAATAGGATACTTTGATAAAATATTTAATTTCCAGGAAAGGTAAGGGAGACTGTGCGGTTTTATTACTAAAAAAACGAATCGATTCGATTATTCTAGAATTTTTTTATCAGACACCGACAAAAAAATACTTAGACATATTTTTTTCTATGTTTTCACTATGTTACCGTTTATTGAAGCACCGAAGATATAAATAGTTAAATATCTAAGGACATCTTATACATATCGACCTAATACTACGGTAAGCTCAATTAAGGCTTGTCATGTGTGTACCAAGCGAAGATATTTATAATAAATACATATAGATACTTAAATACATTTATACCCACAACCAAGCAACAAATATTTGTGAGATAAATAAAAACACAAATAATGCCCTCACTGGGATTCGAACCCGTAACCACCAACTTCATAAGCAGGGTCACTAACCAACTAAGCTAAAGAGGCTGACAAACTATATTTCTGCATATACTATACGCATTTCATTTCATTTCATTTATTTGCCATAAATTGTATGTTTACATAGAAATAAGATGGTACAGTTTACAATTTTTGTTCTACGTCAATTTTGTCTCTATACAATTTTACCTAAATAGGTGTAGCATAAATATTATTAAATAATAACAGTATAATATTACCATAAAACTTAAACAATATAAAGGTAATTTAAGTAATGAACAATACATTTTCACAGTCATTATAATATTCGTTAAGGCTATAAGGACACAACTCAATAAGGTACTTTTTGAGATTCTTAGAAAATGTAGTAGGAGGCAGGGACTTAATTCTCGTTGGCAAAGCATTATAAACCCTTGCCGCGACATGCATATGACATCTTAGAAACATTGCTGTTTTACCAGGAGGAACCTTAACATCATGCGCAAATATTTTATTAAGCCTGTCACTTTTTAAACTTATTTTTTGCGGATACATGTCTGGGAACCTCCGCACAAGCTTGCAGAGTTCCATAATGTAGAGCGCTGAAAGTGTCGGTAGACCCAACTGCTTGAAAGCCTCTCTGCACGACTCGCGGCTCGACTTAATTCCATTTAAAATACGCACACACTTCTTTTGAAATATGAACAGTCTTTTTATGTCAACGCAATTTCCCCAAATTGCCAGACCGAAAATTATGTTCGATTGAAAGAAAGCGTAATAAGACTGGAAAGCAGCCTTCTTAGTAGACATTTTCCTCAACCCTCGTAGCGCATAAGTGAAACTACTAAGCTTATTACAAAGATGATCGACATGTTTTTTCCAATTTAGATTTTCATCCACCCATACGCCCAAAAATTTATTTTCTTTTGATACCAAAACAGGCGTGTTGTGCAAATTTAAATCCAAATCTACCTGGCTGGTTCTAATATTTCTGAAATGTACTATTTTTGTTTTATTTATATTTGTAGATAAATTAATGGATTGAAACCAATCAATAATCTTTTCCAGCGATTCTTTTATTAATAGGCTAAGGTTCCCTACTTCGTTTCTTTCAAACTTAAAGAGTATACAGACGTCATCTGCAAACATGATGGCACGATTAGGTGATACCCTTGGCAGACAGTTAACATAAAGCAGAAATAAAATCGGGCCCAGTATGCTTCCTTGGGGCACTCCAAAGAACGATTTTGTGGTGTTAGATTTTAAATCGAGTATAGTATGGCTCTCATGGTCAAATGAAGGAACTGTTACATATTGCTCGCGTTGTGCGAGATAGGATTCAAACCAACTATTACTTATACCTCTTATACCAGTACAGTTTAAAATTTCAAGCAATTTACTATGATCTACACGATCAAATGCCTTAGATAGATCAACAAAAATAGCAATTACATTTTCTTGTTGGTTCAAAGATTCATGTATATAGTTAGTCCATACCCCTTACCTTCCTCATTCAAAACAGCGAAACACGCTTTAAACTCAAAACAGTAAAATGATTTTGATTGCCCCCCATTAAAGCAACTTCGGACCCTTCCACGCCGCCAAGCGTTCGCCGGTGAATCCCAACTTGGCCAGAACTTTGTTCACAATAGCGTTCTTTCCTTTGATAAGCTTTGAAGTCTGACGTGAGCTCATCCCTGTGTTATGCAGGACTAGTTAGTAATAAGGACTGCTGCGCCACTTGCACAATCTTGGGTTTACCCCTTAATAGGGCAGTTACACCTAAATATCATTAACTTTGATAGGTACATATTCAGCGACAGGATAAGTTTCAAGTTATGGTGGTAAATATTCCCTCAACTGTGGAGACAACCCTAAACCTGTCACCAATTAAACTAGAAATTATAATTTACTTTTCAGGGTTTATTTTACAGTGGCAATGGTGGTGATGATGGGCAGAAGCAACATGAATTATAGATATAGTGGACACACTACTGCAATCGCAAATCCGCCCATCATGGCGATTATGGGTATTTACCTCCTAATGCGTCCACACACAAAGGCTAAGGAGAAGCCGTTGTCCAGCTATGGACTGATATTATGCTGATGATGTGCGATGTGGAACATGGAGTTAACTGGTTAAGTTCGTCCTCGTACATCGTGTGCGGCTCATGGTACGACTACTGTACTTTTCGAGTATGTCACAGCGTAGCAAGTGTTACGCTTAAATCTGAAGCAAAGCTTAGAGATTGTATTTCTATGCATACAAAAAGCCACACCCAAAATTTTAAAAGCCTTAGTAACTACAGTAATATCTGTTCCTATCTACATCCTTCTGTGGCAAGTAAAGTCGCCAAGGCACACCAAAAACATTCGACCCTCTTTTGTCCCATTTTGGCATCGATTCTGTATCTTTTTGTGGCAGTAGCTTATATATCAGTAGTAAACCATTCGTAGCAATTTACAAACAAACAGAGTTACAAAATCTACATAATATGTACAAAGTCCACAAATGCGTATTCCACCAACAGGGGAACATCAAATATCAAAAATCTCGAATGCAAACTTTGCAACTCCCGCTGTCACTCGCATTTCGGCGTAATTGTCATGACAGGGACGAAGGCTCGGAAATATCAGCTCGGCACATTATATTTTACGGCGATCGACAGTCTATTATTTACTGGTCTCTGCATCACGTTCTGCTGAATTATTTAGTTACGTCAGTTTGCCCGCAGGTGTTGTAAAAGGAGTCCTTTCATTATTCAAAACGACGAAATTAGTGGATGAGTAGAATCCTAGTGGAAACGTTCCTGTTATTTATGAAGTTTTGTAATTAGTTCATCTTGATAAGATATTTAACATCCCCAAACTATGCGCTTTGTGCAGAAGTTTTAGCAAAGAGGAACCAAAACTCATGTGATTATCCTGAAGTTTTCAAGCATCTATAGATGGTAGTTCCTTATTATCAAACGGATCGTGTGCTTGTTTGGAATATCGAGTAATAAAAAATAATAAAATAAATAAAAATAAAATAAATATCTTGGGACATCTTACACAAATCAACCTAGTCCCACGGTAAGCTGGGGAAAAAATAAAAGCACAAATCAAGATATTTAGTGAAATGATTTTAATTTGATTTGTGTTTTCACAATAAGATCAAGACTTTATGTTATTGAAATAGTTTTGATACGCCATAATATGTATATGCTGCCGGTTCATATATTATGTTTCGAATATATAGGTATGTATAAATAAAATATGTTTTATGAAATAATAAATATAATAATAACCTATACCTATAGGTACCTACAAAACACGCCTTTTTCACTTCTAAGTGTTTAATAATGTTGGCAAAATTTTATTTATTTTGATTTTGACATCAAAACGTTATGCCTAAAATTCATTGCAAAACGCCAATTTCGTAGGTATATTACATTAATTTACATTACTTTACAACATAGTAAACCTAATTCTCTAAAGACGTTACATTGTACCCCTTTGTACCAAAACTACTCCACTCCTAAGCACCTTATCACACAACTGCACTATCAAACGAAATTGTCAAATGAGTTAATGCGACTTTGCAAGTTTCGGGACTTACAAAGTTTGGGACCACATGAAGAGAGAGCTTAATGAACATAAGCGCAAAAGTGCTTTGAGCGAAGCGTAGTTTTAGAGATAAAATCATTTGTGTACATATACAACATACATATTTCGGCGTAGGGCCCTTTTATATCAGGTCCGGCCGAGCTATAGGGGGATGGTTTAGCTATCTACGCACTTATGCATGTAGGCATGGACTCATAATGAAAACACAACAGAATTAAGATCTTTTTATTACTACTCTGGTTCGCAAGAGTTAAACCACAACAAGAGAAGAACCAGGAAGAAACTCAGCGGGTTGTATGTTTTAATATTTTCAAATCATTGGTAATTACAATTTTAGATCATTACAATAGGTACACACTTAAAACACGATTAATCAAAACACTTTAAACAACAACAACAACTAATGGAAAACGACTGGAGAGTTCTAAGTTTGAGTCCATGCTTCACCAATTTCAAAACACAAGAAATAACGACTTTCGTCAGGATGCTAGGAAATAACGATCTGAATCTGAATCTAACGAATTATTGAATCTAATCAAACTCCTCTTACTCTGGAGTGCACTTAATCAAATCTATTCGCGGTCTCAAGACTTAAGGGAAGGAATGATCATAATTAGAATCTATTCCAAGTCTAGGCAAGAATCAATCTTTCGAAGTCTAACGCGGGAATCAGAATAAATTGACTTTCCAATGTCTAAAGCAAGAATTACTTCTTTCTAAGTCTAACGCGCGAATGCGAATGCATCATGAAAACAGCGCTAGTGACCTTTTATACTGTCAGGTCATAAACTACCTGCTTCACAGGCGGGTAGATCTCAACCGGGTTTTATTATCTACCTGACGCATGGACCAAAGCAAAGACCACTCCAAGCAATACATTGCTTATCGTTTTCTAGATTTAGTAACTCTTAACAAATTAATTGTAAACATTGCAAATAAAACAATTCTGGCGTTCGAAGACTCGACGTGTCGTACAGGTCTGCCTGCACCAACTGAAGCGCGACTCCGACACGGCCATTCTGACGTGACAAGCGTCCTCGCTTGTGTCTGAAACAAACACGTACACCAGTAATCTTTGTTACCGCTCGGTCACCCTGACCAACATTTGTCTCCATAAAAAAAAATCAATTCAACTCAAGGAAAACAAAATTCAACTTTTCAACTGAATCAAAAATTACTTCATGTCATTTCATTAACTCCAATTTAAATCTGAATGCTTGCTCTTGCATTAGTACCACCTGGCTTGATAGCCTCATTTTATGAAAACAATACAATAGAACTCGGAAAAATGTCTCAAGATACTTTTCTTTTAATCGAATTAAACAACACACACAAGCTTACATCATGATTTTTAACTTCTCACAACAGAATCAACAAGATTCTCGGCCACTCCAAATTAGCCATATCACAATCTAGTCACATAGACTCAGGCCCCCGCCGTATCAGTGCCGAGCATTGCGCTCTGAACGACCATAAGGCCACAGTTACAACTACGGCACGTGACTACGGTGCGGCCAAAAAAAAATCAAGATGCTTGCTCAACTATATCAGTTGTACTAGGTTCAGATAATGAGAGACAAGTTTCCTCCCAAGTTCCCATATTGACGCATTTTCTAATTCGGTCATGAGCGTACTTGTAGGTGCATTTAAAGTTTAGTTCCTTCAACTAATATGATCGCCATCAAGTACCTCCAAGACCTTAAACGGGCCTTTCAATTTAGGTTTCAATTTTGTCTGATTCAAGTCACACACAAAAATCTTGGACAATTTTGATAGTGCCAGCTTAATTTTACCAGTTTAAAAAAAAAAACAAAATTAATTTAAATTAACGAATCAAGTCCAGTCAAGAGACTTCCTTATTAAAATAAAAGTCACGTTTTTTTGTCCATCGAAAACTCATGTGACATAGTCATCAATTACATTCAACAACAATAACTTCTTTTGTGGCATTACCAATTCTAACGCAAAATGGTAAAAATAAAAGCGAAAATAAAGTTGTAGTTTTCTTAATAACCGATTTACGGAAAACAAAATTATAAGTTTCCAATGAGTAACTACGTATTCACATTACTAACAGAAAATTAAATAAACCACTTTGTAATTTGAATTTTAACCAGTCATTAACTTCTTACTACTTTACTAGCCAGTAACAGACATAGTTCTGCAATAGTCAAATGAAACTGTTCAACAAAAATAACAAATGGGTTACAGTACTCTAAAGTTGGTCTACCTCCATCCGGTAACCAAAACCACAGTTGCTTCCATCCAGCAACAACAAAACTGGTCTACCTCCATCCGGTAACCAAGCCACAATTGCTTCCATCCAGCAATAATTGGTCTACCTCCATCCGGTAACCAAACCAAAAACACATCGACCGATTACACCATCAAACCAAACGCATGCCACCCACAATCGTGGCCGCACTGAGACGGAAAAATAGATCCGATTTTACACCTACGACTACGAATGATAAAATGGTGTATGCAGTCTGAGAAAACGTAACCAAATTGAATGTAAAAAGTTTCATTATACGATTGCAAACTAAATTACTAATTCCGATAATTATAATCCAAAACTTTAAAACTAAAGTAGTCAAATTGAAACTATGGATGGACAGCCCAAATAATAAGAAATGACTATCACCACCAACATCATAACCGTCATCATGATCACCACCATGACCTTCACCATGACCTTCACCATGACCTTCACCATGACCTTCATCATGACCTACATCATGACCTACATCATGACCTACATCATGACCTACATCATGACCTACATCATGACCTACATCATGACCTACATCATGACCTTCATCATCATCATCATCGGCATTTTCAATTTGATAATCTCAAAAGGATAAGCCCTCGATGACTACTACAACATTAGTTTCACTAATTAGCTCAGGGCTCAAATAGCCCAACAAAATGTGAACTTCTCACCGGATCAACAACGCTGTCTGTTGTAATGGTGTGGACACACCACGCGTTGCACCACGTGTTCAAGGAAGGCAGCAGCGACACCAGTCTTCATCACGATAGGCAGCAGCGACACCAGTCTTCATCCTCTGCCACGCCGTCGGGACGTGATGACAGCAACAGGCATGATGCCGGCAGGTTGCTCTGGTTGGCCATGTTGAACTGAAAATATCAAATTGTACGGTATCAGTTTCATCACAGAAATAATTTGCATGCGGGCTCAGCCCAAGCTCATCACGAGACTAGAAAGTTAAGTTTAGGGTATTGGCATCTGCTTTCACTTGTCATTAAAATAATGATAGACTTCATTTTACTACAACCAAGTTAATCTCGCAAATAATAAAACGTTTTGAGGACACAAAAACACGCTACAAACAAATGTCGACCGTTAATTTTTAAATGACTACTTCAAATTTTGCATTAAAACAATTGGAACGAAACCTGTCCTTTTATTTCTGTTGCTCCAAAACTCGCGTCTCTGGCAGTTTTTCTTATTTTCTTGTACACCTTGCAATAAATTGTCAGAAATTGCGCTCGTTTCATCGCCACAGCGACATCGCCATCATGGACGAAAACGCTGACCACTCTCACAGTGATCTCGTGGTTGAACATCTGTAACGATAATTTCACACGCATAGAAAACTTTTCACAACAGAAACGGATAGAACATGTTTGTCATGATAAGGAATAAATTTTTGGCACACTACAAAACAAAACAAAGGGCTACTTGCCCGTATTTCGGAACTGCTAGCAATTCAAAACTAAGAAACAAACAACTATGGGCCATGATATCATCTGAAATTACTAGAATTACTGTAATTTTTTTGGTCAAGTGGGTAGGGTAGGTACCCACACGTATTGTTACATCAGAAATTACAAAAAAAGAACAAAGTAGTCATCTAAATCACTACTCAAAGCAGAAATTGTGAACAATCATTACCTTACCAACTGTTGCCGATTTTAAACCTTACCGTTTACATTGTGTTACATTACCAGCTAGCACTCACTGTTTTGTGAGCTTGGTGTATCCCACTGTCTGATTTCGGCGTAGGGCCCTTTTATATCAGGTCCGGCCGAGCTATAGGGGGATGGTTTAGCTATCTACGCACTTATGCATGTAGGCATGGACTCATAATGAAAACACAACAGAATTAAGATCTTTTTATTACTACTCTGGTTCGCAAGAGTTAAACCACAACAAGAGAAGAACCAGGAAGAAACTCAGCGGGTTGTATGTTTTAATATTTTCAAATCATTGGTAATTACAATTTTAGATCATTACAATAGGTACACACTTAAAACACGATTAATCAAAACACTTTAAACAACAACAACAACTAATGGAAAACGACTGGAGAGTTCTAAGTTTGAGTCCATGCTTCACCAATTTCAAAACACAAGAAATAACGACTTTCGTCAGGATGCTAGGAAATAACGATCTGAATCTGAATCTAACGAATTATTGAATCTAATCAAACTCCTCTTACTCTGGAGTGCACTTAATCAAATCTATTCGCGGTCTCAAGACTTAAGGGAAGGAATGATCATAATTAGAATCTATTCCAAGTCTAGGCAAGAATCAATCTTTCGAAGTCTAACGCGGGAATCAGAATAAATTGACTTTCCAATGTCTAAAGCAAGAATTACTTCTTTCTAAGTCTAACGCGCGAATGCGAATGCATCATGAAAACAGCGCTAGTGACCTTTTATACTGTCAGGTCATAAACTACCTGCTTCACAGGCGGGTAGATCTCAACCGGGTTTTATTATCTACCTGACGCATGGACCAAAGCAAAGACCACTCCAAGCAATACATTGCTTATCGTTTTCTAGATTTAGTAACTCTTAACAAATTAATTGTAAACATTGCAAATAAAACAATTATGGCGTTCGAAGACTCGACGTGTCGTACAGGTCTGCCTGCACCAACTGAAGCGCGACTCCGACACATACATTATACAGGGTGCCCATGAGGAAAAGGATATTCCTGAGGCTCAAAGAAGCAAGAAATGTAACATGAGTTTTAGTCAAATTTGCAAAAAAAAAGCTTTTTTTTGAGTATTTTGAATGCCTCAATAAAAGTATTTTACATGCTTATATTATATACATTGTGTGACAAGACTATGGCAACACAATAACAAAATAATTTTCTAAAATGCGTTTACCATTGGCATTGCGTAACGGTCAAAAACGGTTAAAGAAAAATCTCTTATAATAGGTATACCTACAGAATTCGGCAAACTTTATACGATATTTTTAGTTTCAAAGATCAGAAATCCGCTGTTAATTTTTTTTACTCTGGACAACTGCACTAGTAGTACTAAAACGTCAAAGCCGAAATCTGGTTTCGATTTGCCCAATAAACTGTTAATTTGCTCATGTCGATGAAAATCCTATTTTGTCCAATTTATATCCAAATTAGTGAACTAAAGCCGATGTCAGGATTCGTGGAATGCAGCCATTAAATCATCGAAATCGAAGCAAATATAAATAGCATTTCTGGGCTTGTGCATAAATCACGCGAGGTGTTATAGGGGGGGAGGGGGTCTAAGAAAATATCACGAAAGATCACGGTAGTTACAAGGAGACC